>VUJU01000956.1:0-73875 GCA_009835225.1 Aphis craccivora | reverse complement strand
ATTATCATTCATCGATAAATTATTATATAGATTATTGTAAATTTTTTTATGAACCCCCTCAGAATTTTTTTTTTATGTCCGTGCCTGAGCGGAGTTTTAAATTCTAAAAATTCTACTACTCAAGTATTGGATACATTATAACTAATTCACCGATTTTTATGTAAAAATATAATTTTATTGAATACAGATAACAGAAATATTAATTCTTAAAAAATGGTTATTCTTCAGAACACTGAATAAAATACATTTTCTTTTTTAAATATTTTTGAATAAATGCATATTTTTAAATATTTTACCAATAAGAAAGTAAATACAATTTGTATTTTTATATTCAATTATATCTATGGACATATTAACAATAATCATTATTCTGGCGTTCAATTATCATTATTTGGCGTAAATAATACAAATTTCAATAAAGTACGTTGTAATTAGCAATATATATAATTTTTGAAATCACCATATTGATTTTATAATCTAGTATAGATACCTACTTTGAGTAACTATAGTTGTTTTCAATCGTATGTTTTCAACCTAGGTTTTCGGTTCTTTATTTTTTTTTTTTCTAAAATTTTCATTAAATATTGAATTTAAAATATAGCTATTTAATAAAATGTTGGTAAAATCAACAAAATAAATGTTTACAAAGGTAAATTACTATTTTATAGCATAACGATTAAAAATCCCTGTTCTAATCATAATATGTAACTATTTAAATATATATTATAATATATAAGTTAACGTATTTTCTCGGCAGAAAACATTCACTAAACTTGATTAACATTTAAAATAAAAAATATTATAATGATTAAAAAAAAAAAATAAATATATATAGAGAGAAAGAGAATATACATATTACATAAAATGTTATAGGTATACTCGTAACTCGTATGTATAATTATTATTTATTACAATATAGTTTGAAAATTGGGAATTTGGGACATTGTAGGCAGTACAAATAGACCATAGTACATAACTAAATTAACTTATCTCAAAATATTTTTATAATTGCAGTGTATGTTATTAAATAATAATATATATTATATATATATATATCAATATAATTGTCATTAAACTACGAGTAAGCTTGGCGTTTTTCACAATATGTTTTGGTGTATCATTAGTCATAAGTCATAAGTTATAACGAATCACGTGGCAACATCGGTATCGCGAATAGTGTTGTTTCAAATTTTAATATACAATCAACACGCAAGACCTGCATACTAAAACGTACCTGTTATTTAGTTTTAAAACCAAGTTTGCGTCACGTTGTTTATTTCGTATGGGATGGTTCGGAATGCAATCTCGTTTTCAAATAGTATTTCGTTTATATTACATGAGTATGATATTAATGTTATTTTACGTTGTCCAGATCTTTCAATAAAACTTCCATTGGGGTAACTGCGTAACTAGAGGATTATAAGGACCAACTACTCCCCCCTCCCCAAAAAAAAAAAATGTAAGGTGGAATATTTGTCATATTACTTGATAATTGAATAATGAATTGTCTATAAAATATAATAACAATAATAATCAATATTCTGCAGAGTTCTATTACCGAATGGTATCCCTATTTATTTCATTTATATTGACATGTGTAAATATAACCACGAAGTTTTCTTATTTACATAATTAAATTATAATAAATTATTATAATATATAAGTATAGATTGACAATTTTCTAAATAATAATAATAATAAAAAATCGTATTGCTAACAAAAACATGTTGGTCTTGCCCATAAACTACTATTTGAAAAGTTTGAAAACAATAGGTGCACTAGGTATATTATTTTATTAAATATAATATATAAATGTATGCAAGGATGTAGCCAGGGGGATTCAGGGTTTAGATCCCCCCCCCGAAATTTTTTTTGATATAAAATTGAACAATCTTAATGCCAATTAAAAATTTTTAAAAAAAATGTCATGTTCTTCATTTAAACAATATTTTTGTAATATCATATTGCATTACATAATATAACATATTTATACTCTACTTCCCCCCCCCCACAAATATTTTTGTGGCTACAGTCTTGAATATATTACGTTAAATTTCTTGTTTCCAACCATCAAACTTATTTTATTAACACGTATAGTAAAAACAATCAAAACTATTTATTGAGCTTCGGCTGTATTTTTTACGAATATAGAAATATACGTGATTTGATTCATATATACACATATAATTGTATTATGAACGTTATTTCATAGTCAATTTGTAAATTACCGAGTGTTTTATCTGTACAACCATTACGATATTTTATAATTTCATACATATTTTTACTGCTATTAACAATTTAATGTACAGCTGCAGATAAACATAACGGAATATTAAGCCAATGTATAAAAATAATAAAATACAACATAATATTTGATATATATGTATGTATGTAATATGTATAATAAATGTAGTAATATTATAGTTATTTAATAAATTTAATAATATAACACTATTATTACTACAGTCCATTTATTTTATGAGAAACGTTGTATAATATAAAAAAATATTATTGTTTTAATTTGCTTCACGGTATACGTTTGTTGTATTTACTATTATATTATTGTTATACGGCTTAAAATACTAGCAGAAAGTTTTAAACTGAAACAGTGTACTATACATCTTAACTGCAGTTAAAAAAATATGTATATATTATTGCGCACTTTAATTATAAAATAAAAATACTAAGTTATTCTTATAGGAAATAAGAACCTGTTATTTTTATTTCTTATTGCAACTTTTGAATTTTTAAAAGAAATAAGACCATATTTTATTTATTAACCTATATATATATAATAATTTTGTAGTTGTGATTTTAATACTTAAACTTGCTGTAGATATTAAAATATTTAATTACTGCAATTTTTCATCATATTGTGTGTGTAACATTATTACTTTTTGTTTCATTTGAAAACAGAACCTTAATGAACATTATGCTAATATTTAAAAAAATATTATTATATAAGTTAATTTTAATTATAATTAAATATCATATACTTTAATGATAAATAAAAATGTGTCATCGTTTTAGGAAAGTTTAGACCTACACACACACACACACACACACACACACACACACACACATATATATATATAATATAAATATATATATATATTATATCATACAAAAATTAGGATCGTTTTGTAAATTATTAAAATTACGCGTTGCTTTACATAATATTACGTAAAACAATGTTCTATTAAAAACAATGGCATATTAAAATCATTCTGTTTTATAACATTAATTTTGATAAAAAGTCCTTTTAGGATTAAAAATATTACACGATTCAATATGGTAGACAATTAATATTCCAAATATAAAGCTTTTTTAAGAAATAGTTGAAAAATGTAGACACTTAGTGATTTTGATTTTCCTATTTGTATCAATTTAAATGATTACTTTATAGACAAAATTCAATAATCAACCTTAAACTGAGTTTTCCATTTCGATAAAACACCAAGTTCAGAGAAAATTCTAAAAATCACTCAAAGTTTTGATTTTTTTCTAGCAAATGTTTATAATTATTTAAACATTTCAAAAGCAAGATTTTTAAAAGATTTAGGTACGTAGTAAAGCAAAACTTCAAAATAAATATCAAATTTAATATTTTTCAATTAATATTTATTAATGACTAATAAGCAATCAAATATACATGTACTATATTTAACATTTTTATTTAAAGTACCTATTTACATAAATACTACGCTATTACTAAATAATTATGTAATATATTTTTAACAATTTATTGTTATTTATTATACATATGGTATTTGGCTCGAGCAAATAGAAGTCGAAATAATGATTATTAAAAATCTAATAAAATAATAATAATTATAATAATATATACCTACTATTAATATTTTAATTTTACAAAAAAAAAAAAAAAAAAATTGATGACGATTATGGTACTCGAAATTTAACAAATTAAAATGTAATCATCATGTAAAGTGTTTGTAAATTTTAATGTATTATATATAATACTTAATTTGAAATATGAAAGATAAATATTATACTTAATACTTATGTATTGTCAGTTTATAAACACGTTGACCTTATTTGTTTTTAAAGATATTGAGCGTGGCCTTAATATTCACTAAATTCAATCAAAATGAAAGTAATGCACACCCATGACAACTAAATGAAAAAAATACCTAGTTATCTTTGTGAACGGTCGATTTCATTAGTTCGCAGTTATAAGATTTATTAATTAGGTTAAAATTGACAATAAATAAATGCCTACTTCAATTGTTTGTATATTCATACCAAACACGTTACTCGTAATATAATTTTAACTAGTCAAATGGTTCAAACTTTGAAGTATATTATATAATACATTATGATCATTGTGCTTTGGGTATGTATTTATAGTAGTATAGTTACCTTCATTTTACGATTAAACGTCAACATGAGACGTTTTCTATATTAATATATTTTATACTTACTTTAATCTTATAACAACAATACCATGTATATAACGTCTTGTACAACTGAAAATGCATGAAAAATCCTAATTATTATTTATATTTAGACAGCGGTAGTCGTTTATCATAAAAAAAAAAAAAATTGAAAACGAGTTACTGTGTAATGTAATCCTTCAAGCATATTATAACATCCTACACGTGAAAAACAATTGCAATTTATTGAATTTAGTCGTTTTTCTTATTGTATTTAATTTTATTTGGAAGTGTCGTTCTTATTGGACCTCAATCGGGTCGAGTTTCATAATTTAAGTTTTAGTATTATTGTGAATGGTAATCACATATTGAACGTGGGTGTAAGTATAATACGTAGGTAATTTGATATTATCATCGTGTACGTCAGTGGCGTATCCAAGATTTTAGATTGGGAGAAGGGGCAATATTTCTATATCATAAAGCTTGAAAATGTAATATAAGTTTTCCCATAAGTTGTTTTTAAAGAAAGTTAAAATTATCGAAAATACATAGGCACGTTAATTTTCTATAGGTACAACGTACAAACGTCAAATAAATTGGATATTGAACAAAAGTTAAAAATATTTTTTTCTAAGAATTTTAATTCAGATCGGGAAATGTTGTTATGACCGTTTCAGCAAGAAGTACTTATACTTATGAAACTTTTTATAGATGAGAATGTTGTATTATGTTAGCATTTATCATCACAATATATGGTTTTATATGAATGGCTTAGCTTTTTTTGTATTATTTATTTTATGTATTTTATGTGCTATACAATATTATACAAAAGTAGTTTAATAAATAAATTTTCAATATTGATTATTAAAAAAGGGTGGTTATGTCAACCAATTAAATCGACAAAAAAGAAGATAAATGTTCGATCTAACGCAGTAATAGTGTTATACACAATACAAAATTGAAAAAAGAGACGCTTTTCTAATCTAGCTCTCTAGTAGCACTGACTCCAAACAACACGAGAAGAGAGGCGTAATTCGCCCTTAGAGATCTTATTTATTCAAAACGTCTTTTTACATCGACGACTACTTACGTACGTAAGTGGTTCGATGTTTTTTTATGCATTTAAACACAATTTGTTTGTTATCGTGGCGCCACCGGCCAACGCACGAGATATTTGTTGAATGTAATAATATGACTACAATTATCCTTGGTAAAAATAATTTAATAACTGGGTAACTTTTAGTTTAATTTACAAATTATAGATGCATAACAATATTCAAAAACAAAATTATCCACTAGATAATTGTTTAGTAAAAAGGGAGGTTATAATTTAAAAAAAAACATCATTATAGAATCAATACGTTCTAATACTCCGTTTAGAATCTAAAATTACTTACATGAATATATTTCATATCGATTTATTAAAATTTAAATATCAACATAATAAAAAAATATAAAAAAATATTGACTTGTAAAGATTTTATATTATTGTATAAGATGTTATATTAATATTAATCCTTCAGATTTGTTAATTTTCGCCATTTTATATAACTACTATTATTTTCGTATTTCTAATGCATTATGCAATTATTAAAATATTATAACTATTTTTAAACTATTCATGCCATGCATCTATTTATGATGTTTTGATATTGTTATAAGGCAATAACAATTTACGGTAGATTTTCCTACTATAATACCGAATTTGAAGTGCTCAGGTATGTATGTATAATATATTGTATATAGTATTTAATGTACTTATACTTATATAATATACATTGATTGTGGTCAAGTGATGGTGTACCAGATGATGACTATGGATTATTATTATATTATTATACATACCTAAATTTTGTTTAGCCGTGGTTATAATTTTGTACATTATGTATACATTTGTGTATGTTTGCAAATACACACACAAACATACTTAATATAATACTTCACTAATTTATGTATACACACATTTTCCGCCTTGGTCTTTATACAGTGTCAATTAAAAATTTAGTCGGCTGGCGCGCACTACTTCGTGCAGCCTGCAGTAGCTACTAGTTAGATATCCTTAAATTACTACGTTCCCACGAGTCATTGTTTGAGTTCGCAACGAAATTGGGTCGTAGAAATTATTGGCCCGAAATTATTATTTTTACTATTTCGAGCTCATTCATAAAAAAAAAACCAACAACAACATCAACAATTCGCGACGGATTAATATCATATTATCATCGTCACGTTTAATAGGGCGCCGGTTATAGCGATAACAATACCGCAATAACAAAATTATGCAATATATAATCATTATTATTAAGCTAAACTATTCTATAGGGATAGTTAAACACATTTTTACTGTGGTTGTTTGGTTTAGCTCTTCAGAAAACATCATACAAATAATTGATACAGTTTATATTATTATTGCAGCAATTTGACGATGTTTTTAATCGTATTATTTATAAGTATTTAATTCAAACGTTTTTCGTAGATTTATTATCATTAAATAATAGGTATATACCATGCCCCATTGTCCCATAGTAAGGGTCAGTGGTAACATAGCTGTGGCTTTCTTTGCATTTTGTACACATTTTAATAGCATTCAAAAATGTTTCATTTTGTAACTAATGTGTCATTTAAAATTAGGTATTGATTTTAATTAATAGCAAAAAAAACTAATTTCTACTAAAAAATAATAATACAGTGATGTTACTAGGTAATAAGTCTAGGACTCGGATTTTAAAGCATATTATACTTCTTTTTTTATAATATATTAGATAGAAATCTAAGTTTTATATATAAATTCTGATTTCAAATCAATTTATTTTTGTGCAAATGCTTTTTTTAGTTATTTAAGCTGTAGAATTGTTAATTGTGCTACTGTAATAATGATAAAAAAAAATTAAATTTATAATAAATGTAAAAACCCAGAATGTGGATTAAATGATTAGGTATATTGAATTATTGTTGTTTTCGTTATCGGTTTGTTTATTAAATGTTTGTGTATTAAACGTATAGAATTTATATTATCAATGTACATATTATAGCAAGCAGTAGGTACTTATACGGTCAGTATGCCAATAACATCGATATCGACCATTTCAAAATTTAAGATTTAGTGTTGTAATAAATTTGAAACCTCTTGTTCTTGTATGAAGTATACACCGATCAATTCAGTAGATGTAAAGAACGCTCTATGTATAAAAATATTCCGTCGACAATATAGAGTCAGTTTCACTACTGAAAATCTAGAGAAATACATGGTAATTAAATATTTTTTTAATTTAAATTAATTTTTTTATTAATTATTTTTATAACTAGTTTATGTAAATTTTTAGTCATGTTTTTTTGCTTCTTTTTAAGTTAAATACTTATACTTTTTAAAAAAAAATGTAGGCTTTTTAGTTGCTTATTATACTTTCAAATCCGAGCCCTAGTAATAATTAATTATTATAAAAACGATAAAAGTTTGCCACTCGTCACTTTCATGTATATTTTATATGTTAAAAATAGAAATACATAAGTAGCTAAATTCATATTTTAAATATTTCCGTCAACAGACAGGTGCGACAATTATTTATTTTCCATACAAAATGCAATCCGATCAAAAAGAGATGAAATTATTAAAACTAACAAAATACACACCTGCAGGTATTCAAAGTTTATTCGATAATATTATAAAGTAACAATAAACATATTAAAAATGTGAATTAAGTTGGTTGGGAAATTTAGTTTACAATATTAAAACTGAGATATATACATAAAATATTTTAAAGTACTTTATTGTTTGTACATTTTATTTAATAAATCACATATTTTTATCTCTTAAACTAGCCAAAAATAACTGTTTATAATGGTGAACATACAAAACTGGCACGTGATTTTTTTTTTTTTAACTTAATAATAAAATATTAGAGCCCCCTTTTTAGGTTTTCCTCACAATTGGAGTCGCGTGTGATATGGCACTTTGTATCGTTGTATACTACCATTGAACAATTTCAAATTGATCATGTTGATTCTTTTATAAACTGAAATCTATAATTTATTATCAGCTTATACGATACCCAGCTGTGGAATTCAATATATTTCGTCTACGGGATATTGGTTTAACAATAAAGATAATTCTAATTCATAATTTTTAAGTCAATCGTTTATTAATGTACATTGTACACATATATTAAGATATTAATACGTGCTCATAGGTGGTACATAATTAAATTTATTGTATCGATTTATGTATAGAAGATAAATAAAGTTTCTTGATGACAGTTTAAGAATTAGAAATTATATATATATATATATACCGAAGTTAGATTTAGTTGACATTTGTACATTAAATATCCGAATGTTTGAAATATGATATTATTATTATACAATAATATCGACTACATACGTTACATTAAAAACGTTTTATTAAAACGTTATTCGGAAATATGATAGGCTTAAAATACAATTGTTACAATATTAAACTATTGTTTAAACGTTATTATTAATTTATAAGCATAATAGTTTTATTAAAATGGTTAAAAAACACTAAATGAAGTTGACACATGAACAAAATAATATTTTGAAAATATATTTTTCTGCGAGTTGTTCTTTGTTTTTTAATATAGTCGTAATTAGTAGCGTATTCAGGATTCATTTATTGAGGAGGGGGTTGCTATATTTTATACAATATATATATATATATATATAATATTTCATATAAGAGAAATCATTATACATGTTTACTCGTGGGGTGGAGGTTTAAACTCAACGATTATAATAGTAAGCTTTTGTTTTGTTTCTCAAAATCATAAGTATGATGTCTTGCTGTTTAATTCTTATTTCGAAGAAAAAATATCTTTTTCAAGACAGTCTAACGTCATCATAATATTCTTTAATATGACTGGTTATATACTTTATACATCAAATATTAAACGTAATATGTAACTATTACTTATTAATCTCTTACAATTTAATTAAATATTATAAAATGTTAAAATAATTATATTAATTAATATTATTTTAATATCATAAATTTAGCTTCCATATATTATTGACATAATATTATAGCATAGACTATTAACCTTACTACCTAGTACATTGTACATAGGTACACAGAGTTGAACAAATTTGGATCATTAATCGCCAGAATTTCAATTTATACATTCAACACAGCATAATATTCAATCCACGTATTTTATATTCTAAAGAATTAAAATAAATGGATAATCAAAACAATATGGGGGGTGCGCGTGTTCGACGAATCGCCCTGTATACTCAAGTGTGTGTACTTATAAAATAATGTTTTATTTGTTACAACAATTATTTATTTATTCGTATGGCTTAACAAATCATTTACAGCAAAAGTATTGTTACAACAATAGTTCGTGGGCACTGATGACGTCTCTATCGTTACCGCAGTAGTTGATCCCTTGCATTTTTTATTATTATAGTATTACAAAGTGCAGCAACATTATAATGTTTAACCCACACACATACACGCATTGTATTATATAGATACGTATAATATATACGGCTATATAGGAGTAGCATACAATATTAACAAGATAGTGGTTTTTTTTCTTGTTGTCGAAACCCGCAGACGGAAAACGACCGCTATTAAAATAATTTTGAATAACGTCGACCAACCTACTTCGTTAAATATCGTCGGGAAATTTCACTCGTATTATTCAGACGGTGCGGCGGCTTCATGGAAAGCCAACTACATTATATATATAATAATAATAAACACGAGTGTGAGTGTGTGTTTGTGTGTACGTGTGTGGTGCGCATATGTATTATTGTTTTAAATGTTAATTGGATAGAATCTGCGGTCGCAACCGTAATGGAACTGGTGCGAAATAATAATTTTCATGTTTGCAATAATATTATAGCTGTTTATTTACGTTGTCATTTCATTATAATTCGTAATAATACGATTCGTGGGCGGGCAATAATATAATATGTAATATCGATTTAGAATATTTGAGTAGTACCTAATATTACTGTGTTATCATATTACTGTGGTCGCGAAATTCAAGACGGCGCTGTGGTAAACGCATTGCTATAGCCGCACATTTTCGTATCGTTTCGACATCTGTTGTAGCACCCACATAGGACGCGTGCAATTGGTTATACGCCAGCGAAGATAAATAATTAAGAATTACGAATGATATGGGTGACTACTGATAATTAACGATGTCCGTTACGAAACGCACTGCAGTTTAAGTCAATGGAGTATACAAAGAGATTTAATTTTTTTTTTTTTTTAAGAAAATTTTTTCAAAATAATGTTTATATTTAGAAATATAATATTACAGTACAAAGTATAATATACAAATATGATAATATAAAGTACAATTATATTATATTATATACTTTAAAATACAATACCCCTAATAATATTAAGCAACATACAGATATCAGAGATTTAGTTGCAGATGTCATCATAATTTGTTAAGCCGAGATCACACGATGATAGTAAAACGCGATAGTTGACAGGTGAAAATATAATTTTAATTTATAAATGCATAAGTATTATGCAAAAAATGGAAACTGGGGTATCCCCTATTATAGTTTTTTTTTTTTTTTTTTTTATATAGACATTCCAAATGATATTTGTTGTCAAAGATAATTATTGTAAGTACTTTAAAATGCTTTTAATCTCTATGTTAGATTTTTTCATCTACATAATATGTATTTTTTTTTTTGAATCGTGCATAAATTATTTTTATATGATTTTTAAATGTCTGTAATAACTTTTAAACAAATTTATTATAATTAGTAATAATAGATAATAATTTATTACCTAACTGCAGACTTCATAACCTACTCGTATTTTAATAAACGAACGATCACATTAATATAAGTCTCTTACAGGTAATACACATCAGAAAAATAGGAAAGTGGTTACATTTTATAAGTTATATAAACATCTAGTTTTGAAATAAATACCTACACATTTCCAATGTTAGATTATTTTAATAATATGAAAAAAAAAGATTTGATTTTAATTTATGTTTGTCATCAACATAGGTACATGTATTTTAAGAATTCCTTGCTATATATACATTTAACTAGCAAGCGTTTATGATTCAATATTACTATACAGTACTAATAAACAGATAAAAACAAGTTATTGACGATTTTGAAAAACAATCAATTAAACTATAGCATTATATTCACCAAGGTAACTTACAACATTTTTTGAACATTTATTTATTTGCCTCGAAGGAAAATTTCATCGTTAAACTAATAACTACCTCCATCCGTTTGGAATCTAAAACATCTAATTTTTATGTAGGTATATTATATTTATATAATATATTTTACTCTCTATACATTAAACAAATTGTCTTTAAACGTTTTGATTGCAAATGTTAAAATTGTGGTAGGAATGCTAACTACCTAGTATTTTTTTATATATCAGTGATATTAGTACCTAGCTTATTATAATCAGTGATTAAAATTATACTATATTTACGTTATTTATTTTTATATTTTGTTGTTTTTATTTCAAAATAATTTTTAGAAATAATTCCAATATAATTAAATAGCTAATTATTAATTTTTTGGTGCACATAGCTATATTTGATAGATTCTGATTCAATAATCAATATGCATACTAATTTATATTTTATTTAATCTTCACATGTATAATACAATTTTGATAAATATTATTTTTCTCGAAATCACTTAATTATCCGTTGTTGTAATATTGAAATGTTAGTTTGACCGATATTCAACTACAGTATAATAGTATTATAGTTCATTATATTTCGTACACAGCTACATACAAATTTTAAGGTCAAAACAATTATGTGAAAAAAAATGATGGAGATTACGTTGATTTCTCAAGTAATGTTCTTCAATATTTTTGTCACAAAACATAAAGACCTTGTATATCAAAATATATTTAAATCAGGCTAACACAGTAAAACCACCGCCGTGGCGCCGTACTATTATGATAAAATTAACAACTTTTAAATCTATACCTGTTATTGTAATTCTCAAGTATTAGAACTATTTATGTTTAATATAATGAAATATTATGACAATTTGTTTATAATTATTATGTAATTCGTAGGATGTTATATCAGATATGTAATATCGGTTATGACAGAATAGTGTATCAGCTGAATAATGCGCAATGGTCTCATTAACACATTAGTAATGGTAAAGAAAGACATTTCTAAACAAAGTATAACATTATGACTGCTTTCTCCGAGGCTAAAGATAAAATATATTAAAACTTAATAACTATTCATGTTTGCAGTATCTTGGAAGTATAATATAATGGTTATCCTTCAAAGGTAATTTTTACTTTGAATATATAAGAATAGGCATCTCTTATTCCCCTCAATAGTATATCAAGACTAATTTGCATATTGATACGGTTATGAATTTTTATGGTCACAAAAGAGAATCGATTATTATTATTATTATTATTATTATTTAAGTATGTACTGAATTAAATTAAACAATTTTTTTCTGATTATAGTATTATACTTATACTCGAGTAGGTGAAACAAATAATTAAATGTATACTCTGATGTAATAGCAATACAATTATTCAATATAATTAACTGTAGAGTAGTTAAGTATTTAAGAAGATGCCCCATCTGAATGCGTTTACTCCGTTTTATAATATTACAACACAGCAAATTTTTGTTTGGTAAAACAAATTTTGAGTGTTTAGCTTAAATATTTAAGTGAAATGGCTTATTATTAAACTTAAAGGTTTTTACAATACTTTAATCTTTAAGTTAACTATGAACAGTTTTAAATATTAATAACTATACATACCTATGCATAACTCGTTTAAAAGTTTAAAAAAAAACCGTAAAAACTGATGAGAGATCATAGACAATATTTTTACCTTTAAGTTTGATAATAGCTAATTATATTAATTATATTAATAATATTTAAACTAAACATACACAATTGGTTTCATTAAATTGAAATTCGCTATGTTGTACGATTTTAATATGCAGACAATACATGTGGACGCTACGTCCTCTTGATATTGAATTTATATATGTTATTTTTAGGTAGTAATGTTGTTGTAATATTATGCACCATCATTGATATTCGTTAGTGCAATTATGATGCATCCTAAATTATCATTAACATTATTATCTAAAATCTAAATAATTAATTAAGAAGTAAATCATAATTTGTAAAATTCTGTTAAAATCTACAACACGAATTATGTCTTAACTAATGAATCATTTGTTTTGGTAAATAAACAATAATTGTTTTTATATTAATTATGAATTATATCTTCAAATACACATTCTTCTATAGTGCATTTATATTGTAGGTACATTCTCATTATTATTTTACACAGAACATTTCAGGTACATGATTTGTTGTGTGTTTATTTAAGCACATTTATATTCTATCAAAATACATTTAGTTAAGTTCGTTACTATGTTTACTATGTTTGTGTTTATTGAATTTAGAATATTTAACTACTGGTTTGAACCACTTCTCAAATCTGTTTTAATCAACCGCGGAATATTAATATAGTATTAGTATAGTCCTTACAATCGACCCTTTCAATTTACCCTGAAATACATTTACAATTACATAAATGATGTAATTTATTACATTATTTGGAATTAGCTTTTATATTTAAAATATATTATTGTATCGCTATATTATAATGTTTGTTTTAATTTTAACATACCTAATATAATTAAATAATACAATTTATAGATCGATTGACAATTATTATTTAAAGATATTAGTCCTTAGTAGTCAAAATATTAAAACTCAGATAGTAATTTACAGATTTTGTGAATTCGAAAAGCACTGGAACGGTGTTTAACGATGTAAGAGAGAATATTGAATGTAATTATTTGTCGTTAATTAAATTAGATTGGTATTCCAGGTATTCGATAGGTATAGTAAACACTAAACAGCGTGTTTATGATAAATAGAGTGTAAGACTTATTTATTTTTTTCAAATAGCTTATTTAGTAGATATGTAATATCATTATTGACTTATAAAATAAAATTAATCAACACGATTTTCATCGATTAAGTAGAGGAGAACAATTCGTAGTATTCAACGTTACAGAGTTTTTTTACGTCAAGAAAACTTCGTTTATCGCGTTGCTGTGGTCACAATACTGTATGATTGTATTGAAATTCTCTCATTTTGATTACATTAAAACCTGAAATTTGGAAATTTAAGTCGAAAGGCGTTTTCAATAAAAGCCATGCCTATCAAAATGGATACTCGTAATGACGACGACAATGAAGATGATGATGGCATACAGGTTTGGTTTGGTTGATAATAAAATATTTTGCATGATAATGATATAATATTTATTAAAATTATGTTATTTAATAAAATAAATATAATTTTTCCAAATATCTAGTATAGAAAAAAATAGATAATTGTAAAATTAGTTTTGTGGTTGAATTTAAAATGTTCCAATTCTAGGTTGTTAATAATGTTAATTGAATAAGTGTGAAATAACGTGGGAAGTTAATACCTAGTCAAAAACATGAAAGTTAAGAACGATACTAAAGATATGTATGTAGGTGTTTTATAGTTATTTGTTTTTTTATAATTTCAGTTTTGAACCTTTTGCTAATTAATGCATAGTTGGTAAAACGATTCTAAATAATGATTTCTAAAACATTATAAACACATGTTAATCAATTATTTATTTAACCTCCAAAATAACCTTATCACAATAATTATAAAACTTTGAAAAATTATTAACGGTATATATTATTTATTACTATTTTGTATATCAAAAAAACATATTAATAATTTAATGAAGTAGGTATGTGAAATTTTTTAAGTAATGCATTATAAGTGATTTAAAAAAATAATTTTTTACTTTTTAATAACTTTTGGGCTACAGATAATTATCAATTAATTATTTATTAAATACTTGAACTATAACCAGGATGTTATTACGGAAGATTAATTATTTTTATAGCGACGTAAGTTAGATTCCAAAATATGATTTTTAATAAAATAGGTACTACGATTATGGGTATTTGATAAGTTTTAATATCTATTTAACTTTATTGTTATTGTTAAAACCAAATCAAAATGTAATATAATCAATTACAAAATTTAAATTTGGAACTTTATTAAATTACAACTGATTAACTAAAACAAATATATTATAATTAATGTAATATTAACGACTAGTCCTTAAATGTTGGATGGTAAAAAACAAAAGTTACTTGTGTACATTTTTTGTTTTAAATTAAATTAATAATTGATTAATGAAATTTTGTGGTTACGTCCATAATGATGTTTACTGCGATATTATTATTAGATTAATATTTTTTAAATAATAATCTCATTTAATCAATTCCATTCATACAATTGCACGTGTACATTCTAAACAATATTTCCATTATAGATATTATATAGATATTAAATAGGTGTTGTCTTGGCTTAAAGGTAGAGCATTATAATGACCGCACCGATACAACACAATTAATCTTATTAGTAAAATAGCATAGAACATAATTAATTTTAAAACATTATGATAGAATCAGATTCTATAGACGCCCCGATGTTCGTCATACACACATATCTCTGGTTTTAATGACTTGCCGTTCTCTTGAGAATGATCGATAATAATCTGGATGGTAAGACGAATTATCAGATAGATATTATAATGTTCTTAAACACCGAATAACAATAATTTGTATTTGTGAAAGTAAAACACATTCCGGAACTAGTTTCTTGTATGATACATATTATACGCGTATGCAGATAGATGAATAAAACCTCCGAAGTGACTCAACGTTAGTGCGTACAGAATCGCACATAGTAATTTATTAATACATATATGTGTATAAAATATTATTAAAACGAAATGATAAAAAAAAAAAAAAAGTTGACGTCGGAATGAGTCATTTCCAACGTTAGTGGCAAGAATTTACTATGCAACGATAATGAATTTTGGTCCACAATACATAAATAATTGATTTCAGCAGGCTGGACACGGCTGAGATTATTGTCGATATTACATTTTTCCGAGAGTGCATATACAATGTATATGAACAGGTGTATTTTTATATACGTATAAGTGAATTACGATTCCTCTGTATTATCCACCACCTAAATAATGACCCTCATTATCATAATATTATATTAAACCCTTTCGGAGACCAACATCTGACGTTCGCCTATAATGGGTTTTCGCAGGCTTTATTTTTGGCAGTTTTAGCAGTATCATCGTGGCCGTCGACGACTGGCAACGACAACGACAACGGCAATAGCAACAACGTTGTTTGGCAAAACATACCCGGAGGACGTCACGTGCGGATATTGGACGAAACAAATTTCCAGCAGACGATTACTGAAAATTGCTGCGTGCTAGTGTTCTTCCACGCTAAATGTGAGTAGAATCCACATCGGATGTTCCGAAAATCTATGTAGGTAACCTTTTCGTGCTATCTATACAATAACATTACTATAGACACATTCGCACCTGTTATAGATAAGTCAGCAGTGATGTAATATTTACGTATTTATAGAGTAGGTGAATGTCTAAGAAGCTAAACATCTCCCACTCCGCCTTTTCCTCAAAATATAATTTTTCACTTAAATCCTGTCCCGTGTGTCCACCCTATCGATAAGTAGTTATATATAACTGTATTAAGCATAGTAATAATTACTGCTATATCCTGCTTTTTAATATAAATATATGTCTGTGTTACGCTAAATTCGTGAAACTGTCGGATTTATGAAATCAGCAAAGCCGTTGCCAATTATCGAATAGATACGTGAAATCGACATTTTGAAGGGCATAATACTGCCGATCACATGAAACGGGTATAGTATTATAGGTACACTTTAACACTGCATGCGTCCTATCACGATGTTATATTATGATGTATACGTTATTATTTATTATACACCGGCACCTATAATATTTGAGACGGACTTCTCATTTTTATCGGGGTTCCCACGCACACGAAAGCGTTAATGAATAGAAATCCTCCTCTCGGTACATCCGTGGTATACCCAACGTGAAATAATAGCTTTTATTCGTGTGTTATTATATTAAATTATAATTATCAGGTAGGTACCTATAAACTATTATAATATTATAATAATATATAGGTACTCAATAGTGATTATTTATATTATAGTCAACTGTTGTTACGCGTTGGATGGACACGTCGATTATCGGGGTTATAAGATAAAATCGAAATGATGTCGCAGTAAAATATTAGAAAGCTCATCGTTTAATACGATTTTATTGGCGGCACAGCCATAGAAATCTTGGTTCAGAAAATCATATACCTACCTACGACATAATCGTACCATTTGTATTGTTAATACGACGTCGTAACTTATAATGTGTTATAATAGTATATCGTTTCTTACGAAAATGTATTAATAGGATTAACAATTTTATTCTATTGTATATGTGTGTATTGTACATGTCGGTGCTGTATGATTGGTGTATATAATACGTGTGTATACTGTATATTGAAAACATACACAAGTGAATAGTACTTAATCTAGATACCTTGTTATTTATTAAAGTAATGGCATTGTTTGGAATTAACCTTTAGATTTAATAAAAACAACATAATTAATTATTTAATAAGAAATGTATAATTTTTGTTTTTTTTTTTTAAGTGAAATACAAATAATGTTTTACTTACTAAAGAAAATACCATATTATAACTTTGTTTACGTGTATTTAAGCTTTGAGATTGAATTCTTCGACAATAAAATTAGAACGATTTCACTAGGACCTATATCCAGAAAAAAAAACACATTAGCTGGCTTTACACCAATATCACGTATCTAAATTTTAAATGGTATTTTGAGTAACAAAAATTACATTCATCCATGAAAACGTTTTTAGTTATTATAAAGAAAATAAAGATTGCACACCTACCATTTACCAATCTACCTGAATTGTTGTGTCATTGTATTAATAATACATCCATGACTGTTGTGCCAGCACTCGAATTATTGCGGTAAGAATTGTCTAGTTTATCAGAACATTTAGTACGTTCATACATTAAAAAATGTACATCAATGAAAATATGAAATTATAAAATATGTGCACCTACCATATATGTGTTACTTTAAAGTAAATCAAAATCTCATTATAAAATACTAATGATTACTTCAAATATATCATATTTTATAAGAATGAAAATATTTAGTATTCTGTTTTATATCAATAAAATAAAACTGTCTAATTATTTATTATATTATTGGTGAAGTATTTTCACTTGTTCAGAGCCATTATAATAATATATGCGTTGCGATTAAGAAAACATATTTCATACAATCATCCAAGTGCAATTATAAGCAAACGTATAGGTACACACAATCGGAATGCAAATAGGCAATGCAATAATATTATCAACATAAATAATTTCCCACGAACAACGGGCCTTGATTGATGTGACTCTCTCTTGTGGCCCGAGAGTTCATGAATAGGTAATATCGAAGTTGTTTTTTTCTTTAAATGTTTATTGCGTAGTACTGTTTTTCTGATACAGGTATTATTAGAATATGGTTGGCCACATAATAATTAAGAAAAGGTTGTGCGCATGAGGTCAATATGAACACTAACACTTTTAGAATGTCTCATCTACACATCGTTACCGTCGAGGTCGGATTCGACAATATTTTTTATTGTGCATTATATTATAGGTGATTGACAATTATTTGGTTGTACTCAGGTCGGCACCACAGTGTCATGCATGTAAGCGAAATACAATAATAATATTATCATAGACATACTGCAGTAATTCCGTCAAAATGTATTAAAACATCACATAATGGAAAATAGGTTGCCGCATTTTTCCAAGTATGCCGAACTCCGTGCAATATTTCATACTGTGATTAAAGGTGTGTGAAAGGATAGATAAGTTATGTGTTTTACATAATGTGTTTATTTTATGCTGTGGCCACTATAATTTACGTCGTCGTTACTTAACAATTTATCATACAACTTTTAACGATCGAAGAAATATAAATACCTAGAAAATACAGAGATGTTCATTTTTATTGTTTCAAGGTTTGAAAAAATAAATTTTTTTCATACGTTGTTCGTAAATATATAAACGAGTTCAATACATATAAATCTGATTTGATGAAATAATTTATTTTATTGGAATTATTAAGACAGATTAGTTGCGGAAAAATAACAATATTGGACTAGGTAATAAAGTGGAGAAGGTGGAGGTAAAAGTCACAATTTTTTTAGCTAACAAATAAAATATTATGGCGGAGGGGAGAGTTGAGTGAGTACTAGTTGCAAATTATATTATGAGAGACCGAAGTAGGTTATGTTCTAATCCAAGACACGAACAGGTGGACATTTCTCAGCTATAGACGCCCAGTGTCTAGACAGGGAGACGTTGACATACCATAGTTAAAATAAATAATAATAAATATTATTATTATAGAAAATAATGGTAGTCGTGCAAGATTAAGAGAACGTATAGCTATAACTACGAGCAATGAGAATATTTGTCTTATATTAATTTATTTGTTTTTCTGAGGTTCAGTAGTATCCATATTGAACAATACATATATAAAAAAAAAAACATAAAAAATGCAGTTGATATGACAAACATGGATGATAGGAATATACTCTTTAAATTTGTACTACTACACCGCTAATTTAAATAAAAATTGAGAATACAATATTATGAGAAATAACCGTGTTTCAAGTATTTTCGCAAATAAAAGTAGCTATAAAGATTTACAATTCCAACGTTTTAATAATGCCGTATATTTTGTATAGTTAAATACCACTATCGCACTTCAGAATCTTGGATTTCGATGTCCTATACTTTAGACAAACCTTAAGTGCGCGATTTTGAGCAAAAGCGTATAATTAATAAAAACAATAACGAAAACGTTTCTACTCTTTTTTCTGGACACAATGTACAACGACATGTATTCAACTAGGACTATTTTTACGAATTATAGTCATACAACACAATACCTGTATCGTCCAAACGGTTTTCGAAGTGTTTAAAACAATTGATCAATCGACAATAATAATATTACTTTCCAATTAGCCAACAAAAATAAAGTATAAACATAGCCATGCTCATATATTAGTATATGAGCTGCGCGTCTGCCATAGATAAGAAAGAATACACCTAATCGACATTGTTAGAAGTAAATATAAGCATATGATATGACCATAATATTTAAGACATCTTAAACCGTAATTCAGGCTGTTTTATTGTTATTATTATTACCATCATGGTATGGTAATATTATTAAGCAACCAATACAAAATAGGAATCTTCATAACAAATAAACCAAATAATATATAAAATAAATGTAGTAAGATTATAACAGAGAGTTAAATCACTAAGGATCTCTATTATTAAGCTAAGTCTGCAATCTCTCGCAAACATACTCTCTATTTCATATATAGGTACACTATTAACGGGCATTGGATTAATTGACTTAAAAGTTGCATAGTACTATCGTTATCTAACAATGTTGGCTCCACCTGACCATTTTATCTCCTTGGTCAGCGATCACTTCCTCTATAAGTCCATTTATTTAAAAGTCTTTTAGTATAATGCAGTCTCGCGCAGGGTGCGGATACTGTGGGCCGGTAAAACCGGTGTTCGCCGACGTCGCGACCAGGTTGCAGGGCGGCCACCCCATAGTGGCCGCCGCCGTGGACTGTTCGGATGACGACGAGTTGGCAATGGCGTGCAACGTCAACGCGCTGCCCGCAATGCTGTTCTACCAGAATGGTGGACAGACAGAACAGGTGGTGCAGTACCAGGGCGACTGGTCGGCAGACCGTATGCGGTTGTTTGCAGTCAACACTTCCGCCGAAGCACACAAATGTACAAAGGTACGTAAAACCTGCGACGGTATGGCGCGCAAGAAGCCCAAGGGGCGTGGCCAAACGGGGAAAAAAAATAAAATTAAAAAAAAAAAACGAAAAACAAAAAACGTTGTCCTAAGAAAATAAACGAAAATTGAAGTGCGTTCAAATTTAAACAGTAACAAGCGAACACGTTTTTTTTAAATCAACTGTATGTGTTTACAATAAATACAACCCATAAATACATTAATTTTGAAAAAAATCTCACTCACCTTCAAGTACGTATAATCTTGGCCATTCTGGGGTTTGTTTTCTATTTTTTACAATACACATTATTAAAGATTATTTTATACTATAACATGATACCCATCTGCGTTGATTATCGTATGCACGTTTGATGGTCAGTGATTAGAATAAATGTTAAACCTATCTTCTAGAACAGAACCTACATATTATATAAATTAAAATAATATGTTTGTTAGCTTAGATTGTATTGTTTTTGACTATTCTGCTGATAATATATGCCGTGTGCGAACGATTATAAACACACACCTCCGTTCACTCCTTAAAATAGTTTTAAAGGAATTTAAGGTTTTAATAATTTTTAGATCATTATTTTTATATTTTACTTTATCCGTCATATGCACGGCAGTTATATAATGATTTATCACAATAAAGTGTGTATTTGTTGTAATTATTTATACTCATACCAACGCTCTAACGTTTTAATTTATTTTAGTGTTCCTGCTGTGTTATATTTTGAACACAATACAAAATACCATAGATCGATAATTAAACTAAAGAAAAATTTCCACGAGATGTGATTTAAATTTAAATCAAAATAAATCAAAATACAAATAATAAGTATTGCATCTGCGTCATATACCTAGACAATGTAAAAAATAAAAACAAACAATAAACCACAGTAAATAATGAAAAATAATACGTCGTTATAGTTTTTATTTTTATTTTCATAAATATATATACACTAAAATTGTAAAAGAGATGTTTATTAGTCGTTATACAGACAAAGGCTATATACAAATAAATTAAATATCGACTCAAATTTGTGAGACAAGACAAAATAATCGTAATTATGAAAACGTTAATGGTGGTAAATAATTTTGTAAAAAATAATATTACTAATCTTAAAGTTATGGTATTTTTATTTCAGCAGTGAACGATATTTATGCAATAATATTATTTATTTTATTACTATTTGTAAAATAGAAATTTCGAAGAATTCGTTCAAAAATCTATTTTATATTCAATATAGGTACGTATTCTGTTGGTTCGATATTTGTTTTCAATTATAAAACAGTAAGTTATAACGAGAATTCGATTTTCAAACTTTTTTTCATTTTGAATTCAACATTTTGAGTGAAATTCGTTACATATTTTTAATCAAATTTGGAGAAAAATGTATAAATGTATATAAACTATTTATTAATATAACTGACAAAAAATTAAAATAAATTTAAAAAAAATATGTTATGAAAACACGAATGCTAAATAAAATTATTATTACTTTTGTAATATATTTGAATGTGGCAAATTTGTTCACATACATATATTATAATAAATTATATGTTGATGCGATGGCTCAAAACTTCGTTTAATATTATTTTTGCACTGTATACCTACACATTTTCAATAATAATAATTATATAATAATTCAAGTTAAATAGTAAATACCTAGTAAACGTCGTGTTCAAATTATTTACTACAACCATCAATAAATAAGTAATAATTGTAATATATATATATTTTTTTAAATATTTCAAAATTGAAAATTTTACTTTTTTAAAAATATTTTTTATAATACTTATTCTGATATAATGATATTACGAGTATATATAACGATAATATTTGTTAGTGATAACTAATTATACATAATAGTATGGTAGACATTGATAATGAATGATTTATAAATATCGATATTCCGAGATTCAAGGATTATCTATCTGATTATCTTGTACATAGTTTTCGTATTATAACTATCAGTTATCATTTATAAATTGAGTGTATAATTTTCGTTATACTTTTGATGACAAATAATGGTGTTAAGATTTGTAATTTTTAAAAATTAATTGAAGGCGTATGATTAGGTAAGTAGGTATATTTTTTATTTTAGTTGTTTATATTATGAGTTATGAGTCATGCATAATATATAAACATCTACATTTGGATATAGAAAATCAAATATTAATTAAAAATTAATTGAGTGAAATTCAAAAAGAACAGTGTAAAATCATCAAATGTCCGTCTTTTTTCTTTGGTAGATAATTCATACATAAAAGTTCGTGGATTCGAGTTATCGAAAGCATATCGGGTTCCTCTGAATAGAGTAAGAATTGAGCTGTGGAAATATTACTACACTCTGCACACATGGAGTACATCAGAATCACCAAATTGTAATGTAGAGAAGGATGAACACTGAACAATTCATTACACTGTAGATTTATGTTCTATAGGGCTAAATTTAAGGGAGACATGAAAAACTTCAAAAAGCTTTGTCCTGTTATTAGAAAATTTAGAACTGCAGCTATATATCGTGAGCACAAAGGCAATCAATAATTTAACGATTTTTAAACTAGGTAGTTACCCTGTTAATTTTAATTTTTTCAAAATGTATAACATGTTCAAGCTAAAAATATGCTATATGCAACAATAACCAAAATAATGAATTATTGTGGTTATGAGTAACTTATGAGTTGTATGGTTTGGATACTTAGTATGTTTAAATTGCTTTATATATGACGTGTACAAAACAATTTTTTTATTTTACATCTATGTTAACGGTTTATTTTTCGAATAAACAGAATATCTCAAGGAAACAAATTCCATAAATGTATTTAATACCATATACTCGCAGGTGTAACCCAAGTAAAATATCATAATCAATGAACATTGTAAGTTACATATAATAGTAGGTACACGTCGAGACAAAAACGTATGAGAACATTGTGCTGCTGCGTGACTTGCGCATGTCACTTAGTGTAATAATATAATATATACGAAGTAGTATTAATAGCAGAAGTAGTAGTCATCTATGTGTATTATCGGTGGGTATTTTTTTTCTACCTCGTTATATCGTATAGGCACGTTTGAATTTATTAAATAATAACGCCACTACTATGTAGGTACACTTATTGTTTCAGCGTGACAGAACGCGCACAGGCCGTCATTCATCCGTTTGCCAGCGGTTTTTTCGTCCATTATAATACGTGTATGCAGCCTGTGACATTAACTTCGTGGTGCGTTCTGTTGCTGTGTGGCGATGAGCGACGATGTGTGTGGCTGGAAAATAGGCCACGTCGGATGTTAAGCTCCTGCTGAGATGTGACTTCGATTTCGAAAAACTTGGTAGTACGTATACATTTGATGGGGGGGAGGCATTATATTAATATCAGTATAATGTACCTACATAGTGTGAGAACATTACGCGAATTATGCGACTGTTAGAATTACTCTATTGATAAATATATTTAAACTTCGTGTTGCGATTGTTATGCTAATATACATGTAGTTATAATGTGGTACACTCGTGTTTGAAAATACAATGTTTGGAACAAAACAAATATGATCAGGGTTTTGACTCTGAATTAAAACAATTATAGTTTATAAACAAAGAAAAACGTCTCGAGTAGGCGCAAAGAGAAATACAAATTTAGCTAAAAATTAACAAACTAATTAATATAATTAATTAGTTATAAAATTAGTCATTTTATACATGAACTCAGCTACAGTTAATAATTGTTAAAAAAAAAAAGAGCAGATTAACACTAGACGTTAATATAATCATGCAGGCAGTAATATTGATTTTTAACTGTTTTTTTAATGTCAACATTGTATGTAGTATAATCGCATTTAGAATATTAAAACACCTACATAACTACCCGCATTACTATTTTAATTAGCGTATTACAATTTAAACTTGGAATAAGAACTATAAATATGCGGAGAAAGGAGACTTAGCTTAGTCAGCAGCTTCACTCACCTTGGCACAAGCCAGAGTTGTGATAATATTAAGACTACAAATTTGAAAGTTGTAATAAATCATGGTAATTTTATAAAACGATTTCTGAGGTGGAGCTCGTGGTGTACCCAAAAATAATAGTCAAGGTAAAAGCAATGTATTGTGATTTAATGATAATTTGTTCTCAATTTTATAAAATACGTTTTTTGAACAATTGAGACAATTTAATAACATACACCCGGTTTTTAATAATCAATCGGTTAATAAAACAGTAATATTTTAGATTAGATTTTCCGAAGAAAATAAACTCTTAACTAACTTTAACAAAAATATGAATTCTTGAGCACAAGACAAAAAAAATGTATTTCTAATTACTCATCGTAGTTGAACTACTTTAGTCAATCCAAAAATATATCTCATGTATTTTTTTTCAAAAATTAATTTATAAACTTTTGAGATAATAATAAAACAATAAATAATTTAGACTCATCAGAGGTATTATTAATTACTCGATACATTTTAAATAGGTACTATGAAACTAATTTTACCTCTTGGCGAGTCCATGTTTTACTATCTAATCGTAACTATTCTCCATTCTAACTGACTAGGCCAAAGACTTAACTTCTAATTATAAACAAATCGATATCTCAATTTATTTTGATTCCACGTCCTTAACGGATTGTGTTTGTTCAACGATTTGAATATTTGACCTTGGAGGCCCGCTATGCATTTGTTCGTGGTTCTATAATGCGTGTAAAATTTGAAATAGGTCTACCAACCACGTTGCTCGCTGTAAACTTATTCTATAATTTACCTGACGATTTCATCTTATTGAGATAATAATATTAGCTTTGTGCTTATAATTTTCTCGTGACAGGTTAGGTGTATATAAAGTAATAATAATTCAAATATGCTTTTGGTCATTTATTTACATTTATTTTAAGTACAAAGCGTAACACAAAATGTGTACATTACTATTTACTATCAATGTAGTATCTATTTCAAGTTTTAACGTTATCTTAAAAAAGTTTCTTTAGTGTTTCACCCTCCACGGTTGCATGTAAAGTTGTAGAAAATGGAAAATTACCTATACCTATATTATACAGAAACAATATTGAAATAACTATTTCATAGAAATTTTCCCTAACAACCAGGCGAAAGTTATATTAACGTAATTCAATTAATGTACTAAGATCTTAAGATATCTCATGTAGTCGGATGTGTTAGTGTTCCAGTATAAATACGCAAATATTCGAGTACACTTGAGTGCTTGACAACACAAAACGAAGAATTTGTAGTTTGGACAATAGCAACACAGAAATGTTAGGTGCCATAATGTCATAATCATGAAATAATGTAGTTGTATTTAAAAATCAAAACAGTGATAAAAAGTTGATAGTGAACGTTTATAATAATATCACGACTTACGAGTTTTATATAATGCACATATATTTTTAAAAATTCAAATTATATTCGGTTTGGATAATGTATATGTTTTAATTAATTCCCAAACTATTAATAATAATTAAATACAGTACAGTCACTACGTAATACTTACTTATTATAATGTATTGCTAATGAAATATATAAAAACAATTTTACACGTTCTCACTGGCACTTAGGTATGTCTTATTATAATTTGTATAATATTTTGTTTTATACAAGCATGCCGTATATTATCGTTATATATAATACATATACATACACGTATTATATACGTAGAATTTATTGTATTAATATAAAACTAATTAGACTAAATAATTTATTAATAGTATGAGGAACTTACACTAATATGGTGTGGAGAAATATAGAAAAATAATACAATATATTATATTGTAGTTATAATAAATAATTTGTATGATTTTTGTCAATTTCAATAGAACCTTCAAAAACTCGATCATGTGTAGGTAAATAATAATATATATGTTGATTGTTGATGTAGTGCATTTTGTCTGCAACCTTCAATGGCGTCATAAAGTTATGTCAGAACGACAATAATAGTGGATCTATATTGTATTGTAACTAAGCGAAATTATTTTCTGTGCTCTCTAAACAATCATTGAAAATCAATTGTACACTATTTTTTTTACACTACAATTGAAAGATCAAAAAGTAAAATTCAACTAATAATTATTATTTACAATTAATTAAAAGTAGGTTGCTCACCGTGATGTATTTTTTTTTCTGTATTTCGTTATTGGAAGATATTGACGACAATTGAATTTTATGGCGCCTAATGAAAGTAACTCAATAGAATAATATGTATAGCGAATATTATGATACGATTTTCTCATTCGTTCAATTATACGTCCGTATAATAATACATATTCATTTTTCATTTTTTTTATAACATAAAAAATTCAACAACTAAATATTAATTTGATAATTGGACATTTATTAAAATGTTATTTTAACATAATTGGAATGGAAATTAATATGGCTTAAAGTGGAGTTATAAAAACAGAAAAAGTATGATTTAATTATTTATTTTACAGGGTTTCAGTAGTTTAATTATTTGTTTTGTAGGATTTCGGAATAAATAATTTTTTAATTAAAGCTACAGTTTAAAAATGTTATAATAAAATTTGCTGATTTTAATAAAATTTGTATTTTTAGATTTTTTTTATATACTATTATATTATTATAAATAAATCCTGATAATTTATTTCACTGAAATTCAGCACACTTTTTATGAAGTAAAAATATTAGCTAAACCTATTTGAGCCATTGAGTATGTGTCAATTGTATATTTATAATGTTATATGATTATTTGATTCCTTTAAAGTTAAATAATATATAAAACTAATAAGTAAGTTATATTTAATTCATATTTATTATAGTGTTTTTAATTTAAAAACAATGTTTTAAATTTCAAACTGATATGATTTTCTTATCAAGATCAAAAGATAATATTCAGTTTTGATTAAGCTAATCTAGTTTTAAAAGCGTGTAGATAATAACATTATTATTATTATGATAATTTCTCTTTAAAATATGTAAATTTGTATCTAATCATATGACCTAAAAATGTAATATAAATTAATTTTTTTCTTGTTTAACAATATTGTATATTTTTAGTTAATGTTATTGTAGCTTTCTATTAATTATTCATGTATAACTTAAAACTTACTCTAATCTTTGAAAAAGTAAACCAAGAAGACACTTAAATTACTCACTTTTATTATTATCTAAACTTTTATAATTTGTCTTTGATAGTCGTTAGTTTATTTTACACCACCAATTTTACACTAAATAAAATCTGTAACTTTAAATTCAATGACCGCATGTTGTAACTGCAAACTAAATTGGAGTAATATCAAATTACTTAATAGCTCGTGTTTAATTTAAGCGATCAAATATCTAAGAAAAACTTGAGTTATTCAGTATTCAGATTATCGTGATAATTATTAATACAAATATATTTATTTTTTAGTTAATAAATTTATTTAAAATATTTATATCTTATATAAGAATATTGTATTTATACGTTAATTTTTATTCAGGTAAAATATTATTAGGTATGTTAAATTATATTTCATCATCAAGTCAGATATTGAATTAAATTCAAATCAATTTAGTAGGTACACTTTTATAACATATATTTATCATATTGCAATCATTGACATAAATACATATCCAAATGAGTAAATGGTAATTACTATTGTCCACCATATCTTGTCATTTGCAATATTGGACAAGTATTGGAAGTATCGTTTCACTAAGTTAGTGTAAGCTTCCAATATTTTTCTGTGCAATGTTAATTGGATCAGCCAAAATATATTGTTCCTTCAATTAACTGTGACAAATGACTGTAGTCTTCGAATATATTTTAAATTGTAATGTTTACCGGACCAAGTGGTATAATATGTTAATTGTAGAGAAAATCGTTCCGTATTATTATATACTTACCATGAATGTTTATTCTAGTTTTTTTGATAAATTTATTTTATCGGTCCATTAAATCATTCAATATTGTCCAATATTATAGTTATGAAATTTAATTCTATAATGCATTTTTTTTTATATTTTGTTACAATTTCTTCTTTGAATAAATCTTGACTTAAATATTATTTTTCACGGTGAAGTAAAAAAAGCTCTTAGACAACAACATAATATTTTAATTTCATTTACTGTTTACTCAATCTATACTATAGAGTCAAAAAGAATATATTATAGTAATATATTTATACTATTATTATCATATTTTGAATATCGGGAATTTCAAAGGTTAGAGGTGTATTATAAAAAAGATCAAACACCATTTCAATAAAATGTAATATTTCTTTAATAGTTATAAGTTTAAATATGTTTTACTCGTTTTATAAACATTATTCGTTCAAAAACCGTACGCAAATTTCCATAACCACGTTATTTATTATTAGTACCTAGTATCTATAGTACTTAGTATCATCAATATTTCATACATATATATATTATTACATTATATATTTTTATGTTATTATTATTTTTTTTAATCCTGCCATAGAATAAGTAGTAGCATCTGAGAAAAAACATATTATTTGGAAATTCACATAAGGTCCAATCTATTTTTTTTTTTTTTTAATTATGGTTTAGAGTAAAATTTGGTATTAACTGTAATAATGATAATAATTATAATAAGAATCATATCTAATAATGTTATTATTGGAGTATTAATGAAATATATTATGACTGTTATTTAATACTTTGACATATATTTAAGAGAAATATTAATTTGTGGAGTAAACAAATATATTTTTTTAGGGGAAATGTAAAATTTACATTAGAACTAAAGTGGAATACAATCAACTACGCTAAAAAATCTGTAAATACTAAAATGTATACATAAGGTACAATTTGGGTAGAAAAGCACTGTGGTGGATGTAAAATATAAACAAATTAAGGGTTTTACAATGAAGCGAATGATTTTAAATAAGAAGAGTATAATATATAACTTCTGATGAAAGGCGCATTTAATTCACATCTGAATCGTTGTGGTATTCTGCATTCAAGGCGTTCTGAAACAAATTTTAACAACAAAAGATTAATATTAGACTCTTTGTTTATGTGAAACAAAATAAGTACATATTATAACAAGTAATAGTATATAATAATGAAACCTAACACGGGATAACGGGATCACATGGGACAAACAAAAACACAATTTTAAGACAGGTTTTCTGAGTGAAAAGGAAAATCCGTCACGTCAGACACATTATTTTTTTTTTCCGGTTTAGTAATTTATTAGTTTGCTCAATAATATACATTTTAAAACAATTTCATAATATTAACTACATTTTTGTATTATATTTGTTTATTAAAAAAATATATTAATATACTTTATATAAATAAATTTCAAACTGAAAATGTGACATTTTAAATTTTAATATAATATAATATTTAAATGTATTATTTTTAATTGTGAATGTTTTTAAATAATTGAGTATTAAAGCATTTACGTGTATTGTGTAGGTATAATATATTATGTACGACGATTAACTCAATTATACTTTACATTTTTACTATTAAAAAAAAAAAAAGAATACGAGGATGATTAATTGGTTAGAGTTTTAAAAAAAGTTAAATTCATTATCTAATATTTCCTCTAGAAGAATATTAATTCATCTTAATTGTATAACCCATATTTTATACCTAATAATATCATACATTTTTAAAATTGTACATACGAGTGATGAAAAAAGTGTATATAGAAGTTGATATATATATATATAAATATTACATATATTTAGAGATAACTCAATATGAATTGAAGTCCCTTAGCAATTATAAAATGACAAAATATGAAGATTAAAAATGGTGTCATTGCACTTTGAAATGTTGGACGAAATATACACATGTGCAGGTCTTTCTAACAAATTGCACGCAGCTTGGTTTTAAACTAGACTAAACCATGAAATTAATGATAGTTATTTAATATTATGAATTAATAATTTATTTAATAAACTAGTCATTATTTGTGGTATGTTAATCCATGTGCAATGTTCTAATTTTTATTTGTATTGCTGTCCGAGGAAAATACATAACTAATTAAACTATTAAATATAATATTATATTGTGTTATTAAAAACTCGTGATAAACATTAATCTCTAAAAACATATTTTTATAATTAAGTTCTCACGGGGCTAAATAAATACTTATAATATAATAAATAAATAATTACATGCCTTTTGCAGATTAAGAACATCGACCTATACGAGAGAATAAAGGTGAAATGAACTATCTGTGTGTAGGTGCTTGTTTAAATTTAATGTCGATCATCGCAGCGGGTTCTCGTGTTTTGTGTTCAAGCTTTACTTTATTAATTATGTTAATATTATCTAATATAATATAAATTAACCAAGTGTTATCAATCAAATTTTAATTAGTTCTACCACCGTCTATCATATACTAATGCATTATAAGTCAATAACGAAATCATAGCTATCATCATATTATTATGAACTCTATTTTTTACGGTTATACAACGCTATAAAACAAATAAAAATATTTTTTCATCTCTAAATCCAATTCATAGTCTTAAATAATGAAGTCTACCAACTCTTAAAAAATCGAATTATACATTATATACATCCGTTCTAAAATTTACAGGTTTCCACGAATTTTAACGGAAGCCTTTCGTTCGAATCATCTACGAGAAAGAAAAATTAAAAATGGTGAACACCAAAATAACACTGCAATGCATTAATTATACTTTCGTTAATGAGCTTATTATTTTGATATATTTATTATTATTATTTTTACCTTGTTGAGTGTATTATAATAAAAATTAAGGCAGCGCATTGTGCTAAAATTTAAAATTCAGAAATTAAAACATAATAGTATTAAATGACGGTGATATTTTAAATATAATTTTCAGTAAAAATATTAAGTATGTTTCGCACAGAAAGAGACGGGAGGGATGCGAAACAACAACGCGATAACTATGTACATAGTTTCGCTAATAATAATAATAATAATGACAGAACTCGTTTCGTGTAGATATTTACAGCATATCTTATTACCACAATGAGTAAGTATGATTTAAAATTCAACTACAGTAAAAATTATTACACGACAGTAAAAATGTATATAGGTACTTGTACGTCTACCGTTACGTTGTAATGTTTCTCTTTGATTATCGTGGGGCGGCAGATGTGTACCGTAATTGTATTTGACACGTAAAAATAAATCACGAGGAAAATGTCGGTACCTAGTTCGACTCTAGGGATAGTAGATTTAATTCAAACTTCATTGACCAATAAAACGTATTTTATCTGTCGTCAAAACTGCGATCAATAATATATTATTTTTAGATTTTCTTACACGTATTTGTATAAACTTGGAAAGTTTGCTGTGTTTTCAAAAATCGCTTTTGAACACCACAAAATTATATTAAAAGTTATAACGTACAATAATATTGTGACAAGTCATATTTGACGTTTTAGAAAGTATATAACTTGGCTATCTGGCAGTAACTTTTACGTGTACAGATTAACATTGAGTGATATAATAAAGATAAAGAATAATTATTATGTGTTCTCGATTTAAAATTATATTCGTAGATTTAGTGTAATGAGCGTAAACTATATGTGTGTATAATATTTTTTATAGATTTATTCATGTAAAATAGGTATATATTTTATAGATATTTACTGAAAAGAAATTCTAATATGATATTACCATGTGTAAAATAAAATATGTACAAGTGATATAATTTGATAGTATCCACAATAAATTATTACTATTCGACGAATATAAAATGAATCGAGGATAGGTCCTATTTTTCAATTTTTTTTTTTTTTTTAATTTGAATTCAATTATTCTATACCTAGTTTGTACCATTTGGAATATCATAAAAATATAATTTATTATATTTTTTATTACAATTTGTAATTTATTACAATATTTGATTGATTTACAAATGTTTACTGCTATATTTAGCATTTAATGTATATATAACTTATTAAAGTTTCCATATAAAATGTATAATTGATTGTACTTATCTATGCTTATTAAACCATTTAAAATTCAATAATATATATTTGATTGTAAAAAAAAAAAAATAATATTATGAAAGTATGACTAGTATGAGTACATAAATTAATAATTCTGCTTAAACTATAGTGTTATAGTACATTGTCATTTTTCTTACTATTTATTTTGTTATAATAATTTTAAAAAATTAATCAGACTCGATGAATATATTTAAAAGTACTTTAGTTAGTAATCAAATACACATTATATTTAAAATATATATGGACATTTATTACACTCCAAAAACTTAAAATGACGTGTTTACACATTTTTACTCGCAATAGGATTTGTGTGTATAACTATTTAAGAAAACTTTTCATGAAGTGGGGTCGTATTGCACTTATTTTTTAAATCGCATTCAAGTTAACATAGGTTGTATTTGAATTGGACTACAGAAAACTATCCACAATAAAACACCACTTAAAACTTCATTTACATGTATTTCTTTAAAAAATGTATAATTTGCATTTTGCAATTTCCATTTACAATTAATTTATGATCACGTTCAATTTTAACGATTTGTAAGTACTCACTCAAGTCTAAACAAGATAGTAAACGTTCATCGTATCAATAAAACATAACGTTTGAAAAAAATATTGACAAGCTACAAACTTTATGTTCATCATCGATAATAACATATCCCGAATTTTATATTCATTTTTAAATTAGTTACCTCGTATAGTTTTAAACCGTTTAACATACTTATGATTATCGATTAAAATTAATATTTATACGTTTTATGATAATTATCTGATTGAATAAAATTAGAAAATTTAAACTTTAGTAAAAAGTGTTATAACTATAGAGTGTTTGAATATAAAATCAATATACCTAAATTTACTCGAATTGTACATATTAAATAATTGAGAAGGGGTCAAAAACTAAAATCAGTAGAAGTACATAGAAATAAACTGTTTACGTATTATAACGTAAAGTACCTAGGTAGGTACATAAAAATTACTTTCACTGCGATCTTAGACGAAATGTCGAGGATGCAGCTAAAACCACAAAGCATAACCGCGTGTTGTGGAAGGCAAAACTACGACAAAATTGATTTAACATATTTTTATATGACAGGCTTGCTTCAGGGGGGTGCTTAGTTATTCCCAAATCAATATTTCCTATTGCATCGTTGACGTCTTATGTCCGTTTTGATTTATAAATCCGTAATATTAATTATTTCTTTACATCCATTTTTATATAGGTAATCCAGAAACCAGAAACAACGGATCGATAGATAGTCACTCGAATAATTACATATACATGGGACAATAATCGGGAAAAACATCATAAACAGCACACCGCAAATTCGGTCATACCAAATTTATGGATCCCATAAACATTATAATAATATATTCGAGTGTCAGAGGATCGACACGGACGTTATGTATAGGAGGTGTTCTTATTTGCATTAAGACCGTCTGCGCCAGCGTTGACGTAGAAACTTGCAGCATCGTTATCGTGCAATATGTACCCAATGGCTAATATAGCAATATGTATTATATACTATGTATATTGTAAACGCGCGCATACACTAGCAAAATACAGGGACCTAACCGGGGTCGAGTACAAGTAACAGTATAAACCACGGGTTAGGCTGTATATATAAACACGCAGTTAAGGGTGGCTGCGCGTATAATATATTGTACATTATACAGTTGAGAGAATTTTGAGTGGCGACGAGAGCGCGTTTGTTGCAGTGACTTGTGAATAATTGCAGTCGACGCACGGTCGTTCGCGTTGCAATTTAAAATCATTATTATGTATTATGTATATAATATTGTATTATTCCTCCCCGAAGTTAGGTTTTGTTTCTGTATAAAGGAGCCAAGTAATGATAAAATGATTATTATTTTATGATAAATATAAATATATATATATATATAAAACGGCCCTTTTGTATTTATTCGAAAAAAAAAATCCGTACCACAGAACAAACGAAACGGATATACATCTTTTTTCCTCTCACGTCTAAAGAATAAAAAAATATATACGTAAAAACAGATATATTGTACTCAATAAAAGAATATAAATTCGATATTTTTGACTAATCGCGCGTAAACTTACACCGTCGTCGCAGTCGGGACGAAAACCGTTATTACTATTCGTATACATGCACATAACTACACCTATATACCTATATTCCTGCAATGCACCCGATATCGTGTGGCCGTGATAACACACACACGCACAGATCCTTAGTCGATAGTCTAATAACCAAACGCATTATTTTACACACATTTACGCCTCGTTATAAGTGTGTGTGTTAGTCTGCTTTTTTTTATATACGTATGGTTCACCATATTTCAGTACGGTTCGTTTAATACAACTTATACGTGTATTATTACACGTATAAGCCATATTATTACCGTTTGTACGTGCGTCCGTATTAAAGTGTATAATACATTTATATATATTTATGTGTTATTTACTATATTATTGTGTATCGTTCATTTCGAGTGGAAAAACGATTTTCCCGACTATACATAACAACGTCGTCGCGTTTTCATATATGACGAACGACCGGCTTATGACTACGTGTGTACGTATTCAATTTTATATACATATATAATATAATAATATGTTCACTGGCGGAGATCTATTACGCCAGTCTTCCTGTAATGAGATTTTTCTCTTCGGTACATTATATTCTTGTTAGTATATTACCCATATATATATATATGTGACCACTGCCGGAAGTCCGTCTGGTGACGAATGCGTTGATACACGCGCACGTGGATAGTACTCAATCCTATATAATAACCGCTACTTGTACGACAAAACTAAATAACACCGATTACCAGCGATGTTCTGATAAATTGAATTATGACTACCATTCCCATCGGTTTACGACGGTATTCTTGAAAGTATTTCCACCGCCACTGCTAGTGGATAAACTTATTCGTATTGAGGAGTTCACAATTTATTATTTGAATATCATTATTCGATGTCAGACCTTGGTCTATCATCCACGCTGAATCATTTCACCCGGTAAATATATATCAGAGTATAACCTGTATAGAATACATATTTTAGACTGCAAGTTTATGTTCACCGCTGTATGTGTATATTTTTATTATGAAGAGGGCGACATATTTTAGGAAATATTTACTCTCTGGTTTATAATCAGAGTACGTGAGTGGGAATGTTTGAGTGTATTCAAGTACTATGACATACTGCGGGCCGTCGTCAGTAAAGTTACATGTACTTTGTGAAACTTTAACGCCATGTTATCCTATTACTAAACACTGGCTCAAGTGCACAATGGTGTAGGTGTACCTAAGTTCATAAAAAAGATGGTCCAAAGTTTTGGTGTAGGAAAATAAATTAACCAACTAATTTTTTTGTTTGAAAATTATTATCAGTTTAAATTAATGAAAAAGGTTTTAAAAAAAAATACTTAACGTGACATGCGCAATAAATTAAAAGTGTTCAGCAATAAAAATGTTCAGGGCTTTAATGATACTTTTTATCAACGTTTAATTTTTAAAATGACAAATCAGCTTTACCGGAACACGCGGCATTTCATTCGTAAAATGTTCATCTCAAAATATCTCTTAAATTTTATCTAAAAAGTTCCAGCTCCTCGAAATTAATTTCTGTTTGATGAAAAATCACGGGGGTCGTGTATTTTTGCCTAATGTTTACTTATTCTATATAAAAATTAATTTCTGCAGACTGTAGTATTATACCCACTATATCTATTAAACTACTTAACGATAAAATATAATCAGATCGAACAATTAAAATCAAGTTTTAATGTATACAAATGTATCAAATTCTTCAAAAATAACAATTACTGTCTGGCTTGCATATTATTCAAATAGCCAACTATTATTCACTTAGTGATGCAAACGGGATATTAGATTGCCATAACTGATTGCATGCAATTATAATTTGATGTCCCTAGGTCCCGAATGTGAATTTCTTGAAGAGTGAACTCCCCCGATATGGAAAACCGGTTACAACGGCGAACATATCAAGTTGTTATTTTGAACAAATTCTCCAGATAGTCCGCAGAAATATTATTAATAATTATGTATATGGTATATAACAAAACGAATATCGAAGTTTCAAAGAGCATTATTATCAAAAATATATTATCCAAAAACAATGTTTTTATTAGATGAACTTGTTCTTAATATTATCTAAAAGTCGGTCAATATGCTTCTCCTCACTAGTAAGCAATACAATTTTTAACTGATTATCTAGTTTATCTTAAACCTCTTTAACATGTCTGTAATAACTTTCTTACTCCCATGAAATATTGCTTTGTCACTAAAGGTGATCATAGAAGTATAGAACATAAATGTTCATTGGACTCTAAGAGAGTACGATAACGGTGGCTATGAATTTCAAAATGTTTAATCTCTTCGTCGAAACGCCTAAACTAACTACAAATAATACAATTTCATAAATCATAAAGCAACGGGTATTTGAAAACTATCCACGCAAAACGATCTGTTTCTCGGAAGGTCAAGGGTTAACATTTAAACACGTAACTTGTTTTTTGTTGTTTACGAAAAGTTGTGTATTCTACTAATGCTTCAGAATGTGGAATAATAATTAAAAACAACAAAGGATGACTGCTACATTTTAAGCTAACATTCCCAATATGATTGAGATGTTATGGAATGAACGGAAATATCAGTTGATATTATTAGGGTTATTCGTTGCAGGGGATACGTTGAAAATTTTTCAACAAATACGACAATAAAGTTTAAAATCTAACTCCAACGGGTATGTATTTTTGTTACACCTTGCAGTAGGTATATTGTTATCTTTTAAGTCACATTTAGGTGTTATATTTTTATTTTTTTGTTTTTTTAAATATTTCTATTGAGCTACAAATATTGTAATGTTGTTCGTTTTTTATTTTCATTCCGGCTCGTATGCATAATTAACGATAAAGTTAGATTTAAAATCGAGTTTGTATAATTTACAATTTTGATTACGATTGAAGTTTATTGATATTCCCTTTCCGCGTGTTGCTACAACATACAAACATAATACGTACTTAAAACATTTAATTGTACTATAAGACATTTCATAATGAAAACGTTATTCCCTAAAATAATAATATTGTGATCATAATAATTGTTGTGATTTCTCCGAAATAATAAAACTACTTATATAACAATACTGCTCATTGTTGAGTATTTAAGAAAACGAAATAATAATGACCCGTACTTTAATATCAACAGTCAACAGTCAACTACTCCAAGCACCGTTTTATTCCCCAACGGGTGACAAATTATAAAAATTATAGAAAATTAATAGCGCTACTAAGAATAAATCTAAAAAACTGTGCGTATCAAATGAAAAAGGTTTAGACTGTGGATAATACAATAGTGGAATAATATAATATATTACATTTTTAAAAACTACATATAATTTGTGTCACTTCATTGAATTACACATTTATCATTTAAAATATTGAACTATTGTACTCAGTAATTGATATATAATAAAACAATTTTTATTGCTGACGTTATACAAGTACCTACATAACTTTTAGAAATAGAATACATACATTTCAAACAGATATGATAGAGATAATAAAAAAATTTGAATGAATCAAAATATTTAATTAAGAATAAAAATTAAATCTTTAATAATACATTTACAATAATTTAATAAAATACACAACATTTGATAAATTTAAATATTAATAAAGATGATTTAAAATCATAATGTATATTAATTTACCATCAATGACGTTGAATTATAATACACATACAACATATAAAACAGAAAAAAGATTTAAAAAACCTTTCTCTGTTGTAATGTACTAGCGAAATATTACATGTGTTATCCGTATAATGTTTCAAAAGAAATTAAGCAACTTTAAAATCTAATACGAATATTTACTTTTAATTGAACTGAAAACAATATAATAAGTTGTTTGCATGATAATAATAATTATTAAGTAACACTATTGTTATTGTTATGTATTATTATCATACTTTTATCTATCATCGGGCAAGTTAAACAGAGCACATAAATTATATCATAATTTTAGACACTATACATTCAATTTATTCAAACGGCAAATAATCAATCGAATTCACTTGTGGCGAAATATAATTGAAAATATATTAGATATACTCAGAATGGAATGATAGTTGGTCGAGACTCAAGGTTAGTGTCTTTTATGATGATATTGTGTGCTTTTTTGTGTGTCTGTGTAGTGTGTACACGATAAATAGTCGAAAAAAGCTTTGATTTTCAACCTTTGATGATGGTTATTTATAACAATTGAATTTAGTTTGTACTCTAAAGATATCAACATTAAAAAAAAAAAAAAAACAAATAAAAAAACTAACGAAAACAGGAAATTGTTTGCCAAATCCAATATTATTATTAAAATAATGGTTTTGTTATCATAGTTGTTTTAAAAGTTTTTAGTATATTATTAATTATACGGAATGAAATTTAAAAAATATGTAGATTAATTTTAAGATATTTTATATCATAAACTTGTTTAAATGTAAACAATTATGAAAGTCATATTTGTATATAATATAACAATTTAAACAGTACCTACTTACAGACTACAGCACTTGAATATCATTTATCTTAATATACTTTAAAACATGTGAGAGCACCAAATTTATAATAATAGTTTTTATATATATACACAATCAGTGATATATATTATATTATTATTCATAAATCATAGTCAACTATTAATTATTTTAATTTATGAATAACGATTTTAATAGCTACATAAAAAAAAAACAATATTTGAAATATACTTAGTGATATAAACTGGGAAGTCGTTTCCTTTTAGAATCGTTTTTCGTATGCAACTATAATATATCTTTAAAATTAAAATTTAACACTACCATAATGATGGTGATTTACTTGATACTTCATGTACAGTAAAGTTGTACCCACATGCCTACCTTTTTTTATTCTCTAAAATAACATATTAATATGTATAATAAAATAATAGGTAATACAGTTCTCAATAGTTTTAACTTATGGATATTTTTTTCCAGTTAAAAGCCTTAAGTATAATCCTTATAAGTACGTATTATTATAAGTCCAATACTCTAACTTAAGACAAAAAACTTAATTTCACTCAAGTAAAGTACTTTATTTAGTTCCATTTAAAAGTCCCATTTAATTAAATATTATCCTTATAGACATAGAGACTATTAAAAATACTTACTATAACTTTATAAATTAATACAATATACTTATCATGTTTTATCATTTTGCTAATAGGTATTGACTACAAGATTGTTATCACTATATTAATGGTGTTAAAAATATATATTACCTACCAACCTTCTATTAAATTTTACTTAAATATTTACGAGATAATAAAGTTGAATCAAATTTTCGGTAATAAAAAGAATCGTAAAATAGAATACGGTTACTGAAATATTAAGTCTGGAAAAGTATCAATTATAATATTCACACCTATGGCTTATCTGTTTTATTTCTAGCTGTAAACAGACTTTCAACTTTCAACGATCATTATAATATTATCTTAAGACTCTCATAATAGAAATATGTTAGAAAAAAATTGACGTTACCTACTCGATTGTCCATACTATTTATCTGTTATAACTCTTATAAAAATATAATAATGTTTACCTGATAGAGTGCTGGGTCGCTTCGGCGTCCAAACCTTAACCTCAGCGACGGAGACCTCTGGTTTTTACGGACCATGCGATGTTGATTGGGATCGATCAAAGAATTTCCCATGGAATCTATTAGATCCCTTTGCAACAAAATTTCGTACAGATCTTTGGCATCTGAAACACAATGGTTGTTATTTGTGTTTATAGTTTATACTGTTTTATTAATTTTAAATTTAGATAATAATAATATATTAAACATAAAACACAACAATCATTAATAAATAACATTGATATTGTAAAAGATGGAGAAGAATTGTCTAAGCGACTCCAATTCGGAATTAGTTTAATGAGAAATGATAGTATATTACCTAAGTGTGTAATTAATTAAACAAAAATAAGTTTAGTGGTCGTTCAGATTTAGCCAACTGAAAAAAAAATTTGAGAATAGAGATAAACAGTAGATTTTCAATATGGGAGTTAGTATGCCGTTAATGGTGACTTCTTGGGTATGTTGCACTACAATAAAAACTACACTTAGTTTGGATATCTCAGCAACTATGGAACATTGAGATCAATACGAGGATACGTTTTGAAAGCAATAAAAAGCTTAGAAGCATTAATTATGAATATAAGGTCATTTTATTGAAATCTTTTATGTGTTAGTTTTATTAGAGGAGACCTAAAGTTAAATATAAATCCGTATGGGTTGAACCCGTGAAGATGCAGGAGGTAATAAATTTGAATTTTGGTTTTGAGATATATTTTTTAGTACTTTTATAGAGTGACTCTAGGTAATTAATAAAATTATTTTTTATTTCGATTAATTTATATATTATATTTAAATTTAATTTTGCTAAACGTATGCAGTATTTTAATTACGACAGAGGTTTATCAAAGATTAGACCTATTTATTTCACCGTATCAAATTTTAATATGTGCTCACTGTTTGTGTAGGTACTGACTACTTGTGAAGATTGACTCTGGCGGGTAGCAAATGTTGTGTGGTCTGATTTATGCGTTTATAATGTAATGTAATATTCGCGGGATATCATGAAATAACGCCATCGTGACATCGTTGTCTCTGTGCTTATTTCGTTGTACTCTCGTTACAACATTATTATTTTTATCAGGCGACATTCTTCTATGGCTGTATAACGCGTTATTATATTTTGTATTAGTATAATTATACGGTGAACGTGACGTGGTGGTTTGTTTGTATACGTTAGTCGTTGGTTTAGTGGAGAAAAAATATCGTTTATATTCGACAGAAAACAAAAGTACCTCTCTATATCGTTCCGACTATAAAGTGCTCCGATGAGTTGCACGCTCAGCAAAATCGTAGATAACAATAAACGTGTACGAAAGATCCATAGATTTATATAATATAACAGTATATTCAGGTCATGGTCAAAATAGCAAAAAATAAAAGAAAATAATTAAAATAATAAAAAAAAAAAAACGAAAATTAAAATAGTATAAAAATATATACGTATGTTTCACCGAATTACTGGTGATAATTAATATTAAATTATTTAGTTTGGAAAAATTTATTAATTTATGTTATAAATAATTATTTCACAAATATATTTAAAGGTATTTGGAGAAAATACATATTTTTTGATAATTGTTATCAAATTATAAATGTTGAAATTATTTTATTTAGGCAGTACGGAATCCTGAACTTAATAACTATATTATTATATTTTATAATTAACATAAAAACACGTTTAGTTTGTGATGGCATATTAATTTAAATTAATATTATTTCTATCAATAAATAAAAATTGTATTACACTCATAATATTTCTTTTACTGCAATTTACTTGCTTCAAAATTTGTGAAAATTAAGGATAATTATACTCCCGCAAAGTTTAAGCTTTAGTAAATTATGAACAAGACTAGTCATCATATTACAGTAATAGGTATAATATTTCCTCATAACAGACATAAGATACATTTTGAATTTTGATATTTGTTTTTTTTTTTATAAATGAAAGGTTATCAAGTAAATAAAAAAATAATTTTGATTAGCTAATTTAAGAACATCAAGCTATAACTCATAAGTTAATAGTTAAAAAAAAATTATATTTAACTGTAAAAGATTGAAGTTAATATGACTACAATTTAAATTTAATTCGGTGAAAATATTTAAATAATAATAAAGTAGGTATTATATACGTGAAATTGTTGGTCAGTTGAGTGTGATTTCCTGCTTGAACGTTATTTTATTCAATTATCCTATAGACCCTATAGCATAGAGTATACTTGTCCACAATAAACAAAACGTATTATAAGGTTTATTTGTTTTTTTGCAATTTTATTATATTAGTTGAATCTCCGGAAATTTAAAATTACACAAAAAATCGAAATAAAATATAATAGTATGCTATCATGTGAATTATTCTATATAAAAAAAATTGTAAATCGTATTGTATTTATTATGTAAATCGTAACAATATCGGGAATCTTTGTGTAGGTACTTACTCTCGTAGTCCATGTAAGATGGAGCAGCTGATACTATTGTAGAGACTAGAAGAAGTGTACAGACCACGGCTGCGATGGATTTCATCTTTGTTTCAGTTGGTTTTGATCCTATAAAATAAAATAATTATTTAAATATTTATTTATTGTCTATATAATTATAAAAGTAATGTCGGAGCACTGTCGATTTGAATAGAATAGTGAATGTTATCAAAACAAATTGACAATTACAGTTTGAAATATGTAGTACTAGTATATCATGTACTGTTATACATAGATACTAAAACTAAGTACCTATACTATGAATATTCAACCAAATCTATTGAATAAATATGCAAAAGTAACAATATTCCAGGGATAATATTAGCAAATATTGTCAGTTAATACTTAATAAATTATACGTCTACTGTGTAATACAAGATAACCAAAAAGCGATATTCTACGTTAATACTTATGTAGGTATGTTAAATTATAAATGTGCGTGTTATACTTATATTTGTATTATATTTATTAATGATCTTAAAATAACGATCAATACACTTTAGATGGTTAATCATATTTTATTTTCTGGATAAAATAATATATTTTATTCATACGTTTATTTGATATTTCGCATTTTTGCGATGTCACAAGATATTCTATATATTATTAAGAAGTAATAGTAAATTATAAATATGTTTTATTGTTTATATATTTATGATGAATGAATCAAGCAATTCTCTGAAAATGTGTACCTATGAAGTCAATCGTGTCAAGAAAGTAATATTGCTTTATATTTATTTCATAAAAGAGTTCAACAATTATATATAGGTATATACAAATTTTTATATTATATTTCTTTTTTTATATGAACTCTTTCTCCGGTCTAATTTTGCATATAATAGACATTTTTGCAATGATATTTTAAATTATTGTGTCGTTAAATTGTACGAAGATTGTCATTTTTTTAACAATTGAAAAGCTTAAAAAATCTTTTTGTCTCATGTATCACGCAGTTTGCGGTAATAAAGTATATGTTTCTACTTTTTATTAAACGTTTAGGTTTTAAAATATGCAAAAAAAAACTTTAATGTGAAGTTAATGTGATTTTATCTATGTTTGTACATCATTATAATAATCACTAACATAAGTTATTTTAAATTTATTTTTATTCAAACCATTACACACATAAAATGTTTAAAAACTCAAAAACTTTTATTTAATACTTTTCATGTTCATAAATAAAATTGAAGCAATATTCATAAAAAAACATATAAAATATTTTTTGTTTATCATAATAGGTTCATATTGATTTCACGTATTTATGCTATGATATTTTTTAAACACAGTGAACATTTATAAAATTATATATGTTTTAATTTTAATGTTTTAGAATAAATTCTATTGCAACGATAAAAATATGTATTTTCTATATTTACTTGTAATTATAAAACTATTGAATTGGGTTAGGTTCAGTTATAAATAAAATTATTTATCATTATTTTCCAACTACCAGTCGTAAACTAAAACTAGAATTGAGTGAAGTATTTTTAGAATTCATTATACTCTTGGAGGGTTTTTTATGTGTTTACTATATTTTTCGGTGAAAGCTTACCACATTCTTAATGCAGTCACAAATATTTTTTACAGATTGTTTTATTTTGTTGAAATAACATTATTTGTAATTCGTATTATATAGCTATTTTAAATTTGGTTTATGGAAATAATTATAAGTCGGTTTAGGTCCATAGAAAATTAACTATTTCCATTAGAAATAAAAAATGAAGTTACTTAAACATGCTGTAACGAAAATAAATAAAATATACAATTCATATGTATAATTATGTTCTAAAAGACTAAAAAACGAATATACCGTTATCCACGTACCTATAAAACGTACTTGTATAAAAAATACATTTTAGATATTTTTCTATGCTATAAGTAATTTAATATATAATCGAATAAAATATTAACAAACTTTGCTAGTTGACAACTTAAAAAAAGAAAAAAGAAAAATCTCTAAAATCTTTAATAAACCTATTTCCTAAGGTCGATGGACAGGTGATTCGCAGTACTCGTATTTATTTAGAAATAATAAACTAGTTCAGCCCCAAATGAAATCAATCATTGCAAGTGTCACTTTGGTGTTGTTAATAATCCACAAAATATATCGACGTTTATAATAACTATATTTTATTTATGATATTACGTTTTTGGTCATATTCTGCACACATAAATTGTGTATACGTTTTTCCCCTATAAAAAAGTGTCACTTTAACGAAAACTGCAACTAGCTTTAAAAATAGGTTTGTTTTAATATCGTTCATAGATCGTGTATTGCTGATTTATTATTTTGTATTTATATATTTTATTCATATTGTAATTTGTAATATATTATATTCACGGATAAAATGTAATAGCGGATACGAAGTTCAAACACCGGTTCATAGCAAGGCCATTGGGATTTTGGCCAGATTACAGATCTAAATTTCTTTTCTCAGTAAACTACCTACCAATGACGAATACAAAAAAAAGAAAGTTATTTTAATCGATGTCGTATGGTATTTTTGCTTTTACAAACACAATATGGGCGTGCACTTCAGTATTAACACCAAACGATAGTACATAGTAGTATACTAATATACCATAATACGAGACCAATTTTGGTTGTATAGAGAAAAAAAAACCTAGCCAAACACTTTTACCAGAATTAATGATGTGAATTGTGCAATATAGTTTACTAAGTGGTATTGTCTATTCTAGTGTATTATGTATTTGGAATCAAGTTGTCGTTGGTCAAGAGCTTGAGATTAATATCTTTTGTTTTTATTGAGACACTACTGTTGTTATACGATGTATTGATATAAAAATGTTTAACGGTATTATATAGCTATTATTGTTTATATGTGTTTTATTAATAGTTAAAAAAAATAAAATACAAAATTTTTAATTGAATAAAAATATAAACATTGACGACCGAGTATGATTCCTAAATGAATACAACTGAACCGGAATTCTAGGTCTTAAATAATTTAATTTCTTTTTTTATTAAACTTGTTTAAATGTTCCGAATGGATTGTATAATGAATTATAATGAAAATCTTAACATTATTTCTTGAAACAGATTGCCAGAAAACGAGTTTTGGATAATATATAATATTATGGTGATCATAAAATACTCGACCTATTGAAATAAATTTATGTAGAAAATTTTGTGGAGGTATCTTCGTGAAAAATATAAGATAATTTGTTATGTATTCATTTGTTGTTTCGTATAAGTTCCAGGTATGTACCTATACAATTGAATTTAAGACGTGTAGAGGCGAGACGTGAAAAAACTTTTCATATGTTTCTGAATTCAGCCGTCTGATACTTATCGTGTTGAACGTTTTTAAAGCGGCGTACATACATACATATATATATATATATATATATATTATATATTATATAATACTGTTTAGTGTCTTTAACGCGTGAAAGAAGTCGTTATTAGTTTTGTCGACGGAAAATCTATTGTTTTCAGACTATAAACATTTACGTCATGGAAAATAAATAAAAATATTGCGACGCTTTCGATGTGTTTGCGCGTCTCCGGATGATATCCGACTTGTAAAATAAATAATATATATATATATATATATTGCATAGCGCTTTTATTTTAATCGCAAAACGCCTTTGTTGCGCGGAGACGACGCCACTTGTGACAATAATAGAAAAAAACAACTTAAAACGTATCTCTCGTATTCACCTTGTATATTACGTGGAGACGAGTGACGACAACAATCATTTAGATTCGGTTCGATACCTATAGAAAACAAACGTCTAGTTTGGGAAGGGGGTGAAAAAGAATTATACACTAAGAAGCGACGTGACAAAGGGGTGAGTTCAAGCATAATAATATTATGTTGTGGGCGTAACGTACGTATATGTATAAGTCTAACACGTCAATACCTACGCAACGTATGCAAAAATTGAATTGTTAGTTTTTTAATATAGCATACCATTTATTATCAATGCTAATATTTATAATAAATAGTTGCTGCACTGTCGTCCAAACGTATTATTGCCTTGTGATGTACGTAATATGGTATTATGTTTGCATATAAACCCTTAGGTTATAGACGTACCTATGTCTGTATTATATTTATATGACATTATATTACATTGCTATAGTATTATTATGATAATATTTGTTTTATTAAGTATATTATAATTAAACCCCGAAACGATGTTCTAAGTGAACGTTTTAACATCGATGACGATTCTTACCGTAAGACCAAGTGATAATCAATTAAATATTTATCATATTACATCCATGGTCTACTAAATTAGTAACTTAACTTAATTATACTAAACTAAAAAATCTTAATATTACGAGTAAAAAAAGTTAGAACGATAATTGGTCTCTTAGAACACGAATAGGTAGGTACCTAAATCAAAGAAGAAGTTATACATTATCATCGATGATTAGAATTTAGTAACATCTGCAATTATGTGCTGTATAAAATCTGGGCATACGCGGAAGATAATTCATATCACATACCTACTACTTAAAAAAAATGTTGTAACAATCGAGATCATCATAAAGATAATTATTTTGAAATCATTTAGGACACACGTGACCAAAAAATAATATAAGTGTTAAATAATGAAAATCACATTACATTCAGGACTCTTCCGATGATTAGACATATATCTTAAGTATGTTTTATTTATAACACAACTAGTTCATGACATGTAGTGATTACATACTGCGTAGGTTGCACTTAGGTTGGAATTTGTGTGCACAATTGGCTTATCAAAACGAGTGATGTTAAGCAACAGAATTACAGTCGGTGCACCACCTTTAAATACACAACTAAGTCACATATCATATAATTTATGCACGTGTTCGTTTATTTGCCGATGTTAATCGAATAGAGATCACGGCCCAGCTCTCTGTACATTCTACTGAGAAACGAACGAGGCAAATGAATAACTAAGAAAATTACGCCGTATGCTTATGTGTGTGAGTGAATATAACTATTAGTTGTCGTCAAACAAAACGTTGAATTGAACATTGTATCACTTTTGGGGGGGGAGAGAAGCTCAAATGGTCTTTGAATATGACCGATGTCGATGGCGCTAAAGGACGAGTGGGTGGCTGATCCTCGCGGATTTATTCGACGTGGGCTGACCGCCGCCGTTTTATTGTAATGGCAAAAGTCTGTATATAATATTATTACAATACCAGCTAACCTTTAACCGAACTATATCGGGGTACACACAGCCGCAGTCGACAGATATCATTATTATTATTATTATTATTATTATTATCTAATATCACGCCGGACGATTTCTAGTACTCGCGATCCACAATAATCATCGGGCACGCAGGCGAAGAAAATCGAAAACTAGTCGGGCGGCCGACCTGTTTTACTCGCGTAAGTATATCAATATCCATATTATATCGTACCGCTACACACATACTCATATATATATTTATACGGCGAGTATATACATATTATACACATATACTCTACGTAGGTACGAGACTAGTGTAACGCACTCGTCGTGCGGTCAAAACGTCGAATAAATGTCTATATATAAATGCACAGTATACCTGACCCCCATACGTACAGGTACGATACATTATATGCACTCTACACTGCCGCGGTAATGACGGTGATTAAACTCGTACGTGGTGTCAGAAGTGTTACGTGAGAGCCGTCCCGCGAGTCGTCGTCGGGATTTCGACAGAGACAATAATATGTATATAGATATGTAAGACTTGTCTAGGTATGTATAGTGCACTGCTGCATGAGGAGGCGGCACTAAGAACACGCCGACGACATATCATATCATCCGGCTCGCTGCAGCATCCGCGTTTGTGCTCATCATCGCTGGAAGTATTGCGTATCGCAAGACGCCGTGCAATTGGGATTTTCGATTAATATATACCTACTCCGAGATGCACATTTCAACAGGTGATATAAGGCGCATAGCTCTACGAAATGATATATACATTCCGAAAAATCGAATCCCGGAATCGGTCGGCCCGGCGTAAGTCTGCTGCAGTCTCAGTTTATAATAATATCTTCAAAAACTAGTAGAGTACCTACCTACGTTATAAATTTTAACGCACAATATTACCGCACGGAATCGAGAGATGTCCGCCAACTGGACGATTAGCGTACGTTTTACTCGTTTCTCGGAGTTGATTTTTTTTACTCTTACGTCATCGTAGCAAATAGGTACTTACTTGTTATGTATATTATTAAATACATACTATGCTTGTTAAATTACCATTAAATATCTATTTAATCGATCGAAAACTCAGTAAAGTATGATCCACAGCTAACACACCGCGGTATTATTTTTATTATATTGTCACGATCCATTTTACGAAGAGGTGCCTCAACTAATCAACTATGTTTATTATTATATTATATTATACTCTCTAAAACATAATTGAATTTAGTTCGGTTTAACTCAATCCAATTTTTGTCTGTACAACACAAAAACCAGGTCACCGTAAAACTTTTAATTTTCATCCATTGAGGTGCTACATACGATATATAGTTGTAGTCTGTATAGATACAAAAATAAACATAAAATATAAAACGATTCACACAATAGATTTGATGTCGTTTCATTGAAAAAGTACTATTCAGCTTTGTACGTTATTATTATTGACTAATACATTTTTATTTTTATTATTATTAAAATAATACTTTCTTGAAACACAAACAATTGTGCTACAATATAATAATATTTTTTTTAGATACCTACTCTACAAAATTATGTTCTGAATATATCTTTTAAAAAATTAAACCTAAATCAATATTATTTAGAATAATATAATGTATCATAATTATCACCTCATAAAATTGTATTACATTGTAAAATAATTTTTTTTTATGCACAGGCTTAATGTTTCAAGCTTGAAAGTCAGTTAAAATAAACAATATCTTCACGTTTGTAGCTACTTATTGAATTTACATATTATTCTATGTATTTCAGATAATGTAAATATAATACAAATTACAAAATATTTAAATTATATCTTAGTAAACTGTGTATACAATATACAATATATTATAATATGGATATACTTCATTTTTTTCAGTAAATATTTACAAAAAATGAAAATAAAATATATTGTTTAATCTTCGTTATATTATACGACGTATTTAATTTCCGTACTACCTACGATCAAATAAGACATTATTTTTATCGTATATTGTATGAATTACGGGTTTCAATGAAAATAGTTTTTATAATATGACTTCTTATTTCTATGATAACATTGAATTCTTATTTATTCAATCGGTATGTAGTTTTACTTACATTATACACGTGTTTTACGATAGGAGGGCGCGATGAAAAAATAACTTAAACACGATGTGTGCAAGTGCACATGACTTTTATTTTAGACCACGCGCTGGCCTGTATTTTTTTCTCCTGGGTGTTTGATTATACGCATAGTTCCACGAGACGTATCGCATACCACGCATCGCGAGTGCGTGGCAAAAAAATCAACTTTATATCATGTGCTTAGTTTTTATAACCATCCAAGCTTTGCTCGTTGATGGAATTTTTATATTTTCGGCCTTTGGATAAATATTATGACAGAAGACTTACACATAGAGCGTTATACGAGGCTATTCCGGTGACTCGCATTCCGAGGGTTTCCTTTATTACAAAAAACATAGTTCCGATAATATGCTAACCAAGTGCCAGTGTGCCCCATTGTCCCTATCTCTACTGCTTTGTTAGTACACGTTTTTCGTTTTCTTTCTTTCTTTCTTTCTTTNTTTTTTTTGATGTTGTTTTGGTATGGTGTAATGAAAAATATATTTTTTCTCTTGTTGGACTAACATAAAAGCTATACTTGAGAAAAATTATGAAGACTGTATAAAATATAGGTCGAAAACATATTATGCGATAAAAGTTATAAGTTTACTTCATATTTATCGTACTATAATGCTTTAAAATTATTAAACATAATATACAAAACATTAGAATTTTTAAAAGGTTTCGAGAAGTAAAAAAGGGTATAACAAAACAATAATTTATTGGTTTTTGTATTATGTGTTTGTTTTTAAACTTTATTACAAAATAAAACAACTTGTTAAATGACCATATTTTTACTAAATACAAACAAAACTAGATTGTGATTCGTGACTGATGACTTAAAAATACGAATTCTATTTAACTTAAAGATTTTACATAATGAATTATTTAGATATTTAAATATCAGTTGACAATTTTTCATTTATGTTATAGTTATTATCTGTGTTAATATCAATCAATTTTTTAATTCAAAATATGTAGATCATCTTATATAAATTAAATGATAATATTATACAAAATAAACGTATTCATATTTAAGTTTGTCTAAACCCTATGGGGTATATTTTATGGGGAGGGGTAGTTATACCAAAACTTTTCCACCAAAACTTATCCCTGTTAGTGAAATCATACTAAAAACTTAACTGCCATCGCTTAACACCTATTATTTATTAATTATTATTGTTGTTGATGTTATTAATTGTACTATATATTAATTTTATACCTACTATTATACACATATTTTATTATTATTTATAAAAAATGTAGACTCTGTAGGTATACACTAGTAAATATCAAAACTTAAAATTTAAGTTTATGATTGAACTCTTTAAGTCTTAAGTATATGCATTTTACCGTAACAAAAGTTGCTGATCATAAAGATCTGGTAGTTTGTAATATGACATTGAAATACGGTTATCTAAACTAATTGCTATACTACTTAACATCAATATAAAATAAATTAAGAAACGAGTATTTAACACTAGAGATTTAAAACTTATACCTATTTGATTTAAATATCGTAGACGAGCCCGTTTAATTATTTATTAATCTAATGGAATTCCATACTTTAAACCTGACTCTCCGATGGATTTTCAGGTCATTCACATTCATAACAAGGTTTTCCAAAAAATTCTAACAACTATTCCCATCATATCCCATTTCATGATTATAATAATAGGTAACTATGTCAAATATAAGTTTGAAAATGTCAGTAATAAACTTTAAATGTAATTTAAATTTATTCTTATAAATCAATAATATATTTTGATTATAGTCACGATCATATTGACATCATCGTATTAATTTTGTCCTTAGTGTCAAAAAGAATAAGATAGATTGTCTTTCTGTATTTCAAAAGAGGATTAAATAAAATAAAATAAAACTTTACATTGTGCATTTGTTCAATGCTTCCAAATATGTTGTATGCGCACAGTATAATACAGAGATTTTGATATAGTCAACTGCACTATTGAGTATTAAATAAAACGATCAGTCTTATTCACAAGCTCAATATCGGGAATATGCTGAGGATAAAATTGAATATAAGTTACATCAAATTGGGTACCATATCTGTAAGGAACTTGAGGGATTGTGATATTTGTTTGTAAAAAAAATATCTATACATTGCATCAACAGGGTTTATACGAATGGTTAATTTTATCAAAAAAAAAAAAATAATAATAATAAATAAATAAATAATAGTAATAATAATTCATCAGCGTATTGTAATAAGAATAAGTAGAGATTGGATGTTGATTACCTAAAAAACTATGAAAAAATGACCCTAAAAAATGATTCAATGACCTAAAAACTATATAAAATTATATAAAAATTGATTAAACATTTAAATTTTAAGTTTAATGTATAGTAAAAAAAAAAAAAAAATACATGAAATAATTAAAAATAAATTTAAAATCAAATATAAGTAGAAGCAATTTCGTTACTAATAAATAGAAATAATTTGTTGATTATTATTTATTAGTAATAACTAATTAACGCTTGTTACAGCAAAAACCCACTAATATTTAATTTTGTATTGTACAAATTGTACAAAACTACTAAAAATTACATAGAATTATAAAAATATAATGTTAAAAATCTAATAAATGAAAAATAAAATAACTATATTTGGAATTAAGGGAGCATGAAATGAATTTATAGTTAAGATAGCATTTTATAGGATCAAAGGAAAAAAATGCAAAAGTCATCAACATACTCTCTCTAATAATAATAGATTCACGTCTATTGCTGTGAAAATCTCATAAATTTAATATAGATTTCATTATTTTGTATACATTTAAAACTTTAAAAGTAACATGCCAAAAACGGCAAAAACTAATGGTAAAGCGTTAATGTGGAATATAATGTTCAATTGTTGCATAAGAAAAAACAACACATCGCGTGAAGTGTCCAGTTTTTTAATAGTTTGTAGTTTACACGTAAATCTTTGTCGCGACACTTGTACAATGTTACATTGTCAATGTACACTGTTAATTCTTGTTTATTTTAATTAACTAAATTAAACAACTTCTCAGATATGCGGGTTAGAATATTATTTTTTCTTTTAGTTTATATTGTGTTTAAATATTTTAATTACTAACCTATCTAATTGTCAAGATTTTACCTACTACAAAGTATAATGAATTATAATAATACAAATTTTGAACAAAAACAGTTAGTTTACAGGTTTTCTTTAGATAAAATATCTTCCACTATAATAGACGTGCAAAAAACGGATTTGAATTACGCAAATTATTACACTATAGTTACACAAATCGTATCATGTATATCTAACATTACTGTTGTAATTTTAAGTACTACAATATTATACTACTACGTAATATTACTATCTAGTAGCTATATTATGATGATATTGTTTAACGTTTAAGCTGTCCAAAATAATTTCCTCTCAACGCTAAAGAGTAAAATATATACTTGGGAAATGTATTTGCGGTAAACTATCACCTAGTTTGAGTTGTGTCCTATACTCGTAATATATATATGAATCATTCTCGAGTCCGATAAAATGATACATTTTCAACGGTTTGCTCGTGTGCAATAATAATGTCTTTGTTACGATGCACGACCAATGCGATTTCGGACGGCATTGTCCGTATCGCGATAGTATAATATAATATTGTATATTATTATGCACGACAAATATAATAGCCTAGTCTGTAAATCTTTCCTTGGTTTTAATTGATACAGTTTATTTTTATTTTGGGACCAATGTGTATTTGTAGAGAGATAATTGTATTAATTTTCGTTTACGATAATTTTTTGTAGTAAAAAATTAATAATGATTGTATCTGTAATTGAATCTATTGTCATAATTGTATTTGCCAAGATATATTATAACATATACGTGTATAGTGTGAATTCTAATATTAAAAAGTTCTGCTATCTTCTATGGAATCATATAGTGAACAAACTTTCAGTCTTAAAAACGAATAGCTATTTAATAGCCACGTGTATACGAAAATGTATAACAACGGATTTTACTTGATCAAGTAGGTTATCCATCGATAAAACCCTTCAAAAATTGTTAATTACTAATTCAAGAGATCATGACACCAGTCAATTGAGACGGCGACATGGTGCAAGAGAGATAGTGGGGGTGTATAACTAGTATAAGTAAGAATATTTTAGCTCGAGTACCTACTTATAGATTTAATTTGATATTGATTTATTATAACCCCTCTCATTTGTTTCCAAATGTAATCTTCTTGGCCCTCACCAAGCTAGTTTGTAAACAGCCCACCAATCACTATCTAACAATCAACGATTTGTACGTACTTACTACTTATTTATCGGGGATATAATAATTCATAATACTGAACAAAAAATGTGTACGATTAATCGAATAACATGATAATTCTTGGTAAAACTAGACACACGGTGACTAACCTAGTATAGTAACTTGAAGGTATAGTAAAGTAATATATACTTTAATATAAGATAGTGTAGCACAGAATAAATCTAATTTAATAACTATGCAAAATTATTTAATTAAATTTATTCTGTGGCTACTTTAACCTAGCGCTAACTATAATAAGCATTTTGTATTTGATTTATTAGTTTGATAACATAAACACCTATTGAACTAACATAGAGTAAAATAATAATTTCTAAAAGACCATCATATTATTAGATTAGTTCATTTATATTATTATAATTTATCATAGAGTTAATTGTTAAGTGTAATACCGGAAAGGGTGTTGTTGTTCTAAAGCATTTTTACCGATAATCTATCGTTCGACGTTATTTTAACAAAATAATAAATACCTTTTTTAACATTCAATATATTAATAGTATTGAGAATATGGATAGTGGACAAGATGATTTGCAAGTTTAACCGATTAGTTTCTTTAAATTTAAATAATTTGACTAGTTAGTAAGTTAAAAAAAAAAAAAAAAAACACTTGTATAGGTGTATGTATAATCAAATAAAGTCTACACTTTTCATTTTTTTTAATACATGGAAATATCTAAGTAACCGATCAACAAATAATGCAATAAATTATAATATATTATATTTGTTTTATAAATGTATTTAAATTATGTCAGTATAAAAAATCTTGTTTATTATTAAAAAATAAAATAATAACCTATTTACCTAGTTCCTTAACTCTAGAAACTACACTTGCAATACTAAATATAAATGTAATAGACATTTTTTAGATTAATTTTGTTCAAAATATTTCATTACATTTGTTAAATCAGGTATATTATTAGTCATTAAATCGATATAATATGTAATGTATACAATGTTATACAATAATACAACAACTATAAATACTTATTAGTTATTACTCTTATTGTTTTAATTATTAAAATATCAATCAGTACATTTTTGTTTTTTAAATAAGACATTTTTTATTAATATATAAACCTAATAATATTATTATCTATTTAAAAAAAAAAAAGTATAATTTATCTTTAATACTGTAAATTGTAATGGCATTTTATTATATTAAAAAAAAAGATTGGTTTTTAATCTGTTATAATGGTATTTTCACAAAAGAAAACTACACAACTTTAGGTGTCATTTTAGTAAAAAAACACAAGCAATAACCATACATTATTCTTTTACAATTTCTTTATTGTTATTCGTTGGAAAAAACAAATTTACTTATTATGTATGATCGAAATTGAAATTGAACACAATTAATATTAAAGAATAAAATTAAGTTTTTTTTTTCATTGGATACAAATTAAATTGAAAAATAAATTGTGGTTTTACTCCATATATATTTTGTACTTTTTTATCATTACAAATGCATATTATAGTTGGTTTTAAAGTGAATATGTATTTAATAATGGACAAACTGTATCGATAATATGTTTTACTATAGTTCTATTTTAAGAAAAATAAATAATATGAGATAATGCTGAATGCTGATGAAAGTGTTTTTTGCTCAACTTGAAAAGTATTTTTTTCTCGTAGCTGCATAAAAACGAATGAATATAACAATTTTTTTTTTTTTAAAACGATGTACGCATAAAACAAAATACAAATGTGATATTTATTGCACCTCCGCGTATCTAAAAGTTCGAGTAAACTCGATTGTAACGTTCATAATACTATATATTTATGTACACAATTTACTTTCGTTTCAACAAATATTCTCAATAAAGCAAAGTCAGCCATTTTTATATTGGCCACTTGTCTTGTTTCGCACACCCTGCCAAAAATATGTTTTCCCAAAAATACACGTATACAAGTGGCCCGCAACGTTTTAAAACTATATAATGGCTCCTTACAGTTCACTCCTCTCACTGCTCTGCTTCTACGTGAAAACGTGTACGTATACCACTCTCGACGTTCGGTGTACTTTATCAGTCATAAGCGTGTATTAAAAAAAAAACGCGTACTACAGGTTTGGTTTCGGGCATACATGTTTAAGCAAAATGCAATAAAAAAAAAATCGTGATACTGCTGAGTGTGTTTTTACGATCATCAATAAAACTCCAATGTACACCACTCAAAATATAGTCCTCGTCATTCAACAACAACTGACGGCGACTAGGAGGAGTATACGTGAAGGATAATCGAGAATAATAATAAAAAATCTATATTTTTATCAATCAATGTTTGGTTCACGGTGAAGGTGTCTGTTCAATCCAGTAGAATGTATCTATACAATATTATTGGTTATTTATTAATTTTTAATAACAATTTGATCCTAAAACTAAACATTACTCTTCGAGGTAAAAATTTTCCTTTAACAAAGCGCGGTGTTGTTAAATTTACTTTGAGTTAAATAGTATAATAATAATAATAATAATAATAAAACAGTTGTGTTACGAAGGCGTTATTTGTAGTTATATTATAGCGGTCTGCAGGTTCAGGTTCATTGATGGTGGATGGTGATTGCTATTAGTTTCTTTGAAGCATTGTCCATACTGTTTTTAAATTTATTTCCATACATTTTTTCTTTTTAATTTCTTCTACTTTTACAACACTCTTGCTGTTTTTATGTTACCTTAATACCGTATATTTGCGTTGAATACACAGTGTGAAAAAAAATGACGGAACATTATAGACAAGATATATTTAATGAAACTATTCTCGGTATGCATTATACTGATGTACATTTTCTATTTTTGTATTTTATATATATTTCCACTTTACATTACAGTGATTATGAATAACTTGATGTATAATGTACATAATATAAATAATTTGAAGTTATTTTAGTGACATCAACTAAGAAACAATAATGGTGAGACGAAATTATACATTTATATTGAACTATTGTTCTTCATCAATTTCCACAAAAAATCTTTCGGTTTATGGAGTTGTTTTCAGAATGAGGGTAAGTATCGAATATAATCCCAATAGCGTGTATCCTTCATTTCGTTCTCACCCCGTGTAAGTTAGTATTTTATCTTGTTTTAGGCGGGTCTTATCGTTTTGGCGAGGGATTTCAAACGAAACGCGCGTTAATCAAACGCAAACAGCGATTACGTGACGTTAGTTTGACTGAAAGAGGTTGCACTCGTGTGCGCGAAACAATAGTCACGTGGATTTTTAATTCCATGAAAAATGTTGCCGAGTGAATTCATCCAACAAAAGTGGGTGGATAACATGAGAACGCGCGTATATCTATGAGAGTGCTGGGTGACTACTACTGTGCAACTCGGAGCACATAAAATATTAAGGTGATAACAATTTAATATGAATCCAACGAATCTCCCAGTTTTTCTATGTCACATAAACAGTGTTGCGAATTTAAATTACAGTGTTTATATGTATCTATCTCAGGTTTTCAGAGACCGGTCTCGCACGATAATAATTAATATTTTACTGTCTAATGTCTAGATACCAAAGCAAAATCAAATTAAGATAGTTGCCGTCGCATATACAAACAAAAAAGTGGACATACCACGCATTATACTCTAATCCATAACGCATAAGTACACAACACTGTGAGTGTTTAGTGACGCTACACTGGGTCGAAAATCATGATTAAATTTTTAAAGGTATTGTTTACTGTAAAATAATACGATTTTATACAGACATTTTACACGCATTGTAAGTTATACGGAGCTAAGAAATAGGTATTTCAAATCCTATCATAATTAATATTAATTTTTATTATTATTTTCACGCTCATAGCCAGTTTAATTCTGTGTTAACATAATATAGAAAGTAGTGTTTTAAATTTTGTTATTTTTAAACGGACACTAAATCCAAGATTTAGGCACCTTTTTAAATTGTTTATACTTTATAATAATTAAATATATCGCAGAGTTTTATTATAATAACAATGAAGCATAATATTATGTTTCGAGACTGAAAATATGCGTATGGTGTTCAGATGGTTCACTCTCACAATGGCACTAGAATACTGTTCTTTTATTAACATTAACATGTTTGACGTCAACGGGTAATACAATTAATATTTGTATTGATGTAATCAAAGCATTTTCAAATGGAAGATAGCTTAAACGATTGTCTAAATAAGTATATATACATTTAAGATTAATACTGTTTACTTACATGTACGAATCTATATTAAATTTCCATTATATACAAACATCTGACAAAAGAGTATCCAGACTTTAATATCTTTCTTTTACGTATAGCAACTTGCAACATTTTACCCGAATCTATCAATATGCCTACAATATTATACTTATTATCGTTACGTGGCACGTATTATACGAACCATAACTTTATGCTGCATTTTATTTATCGAACTCTCTCAACAGAAATTATAAATATAATGGTTAGTTATACACACACACACGTCATGTATGCAAATTATACACAACAAAATCATAATGCAAATATGAGGAAAACCGAAACGATGTTAATCACGTACGCATTATTGTCCCTTTTTGTCATTTGTTAAATCCGACTGGTATGCTGCAGTAAGTATAGTAACCCATTTTGATAACTACGGGAGTGCCAAAACTTTGAGAAACGGGACATGAATGACTAAAACTGAACACTATGTTGCAAATTATTTATGCGCAATTAATGATAATAATTGATGCAGCTATTAATTTTCTGGACAACAATCAAGTCGCCAACGCGTATAATACATTTATACGATGGTATAATCGTGACGTGTTTTTATTCATATATTGTTCTCGAACTTCTTAATTTTATTTTCCACACAACAATTCAATTAACACAAATTGAGATTTTTCTCATGAGTATACGTACACGTTAAACATACCTATATCTATATTATAATAATTACGAAACTCGTGTTCGTTTAGTACCCATCATTTATAATGTGGTTAACATAAAATACTAGCAAGCAGAGACCGCTCATTCTGGTATCATGTTGGCATACAAATAAATAATAACCACTAACAAATATAGCACTGGGGCTAGATCGAGAACCTAAGTCATATACGTTCTCGTGTTTTGGGCTCAAATTAGGATTTTATACGAGAAAGAAAAATGTGTAGCTCGGGGCAAATGCACTTGACGCCAATTGCAATTTGCGTAGTTATTCGTAAAGTCCGGCCTCTGCATAATATAGTTTAATAGAATTACCTGTGCATGTTTTACAAATAATGATTATTGTAATATTTTGCGGTCGCATAATCACGTGATCCGTTTATTTAACTGTTTAGTGGTGTGGGTTGTGGGTACAATATAATAGAATACAAACAAGTACCATATTATTTATATACAACAAAATCATGTAATTTCCAACGTACCAATTCACAATAGCGACCAGTTAAGACGGATCATAATAATTGTTATATAAATACTCATTTATATTGTTCTTGTTTGGTCTGTGCGGCGCACGCCACCGCGGGGCCGGGATTTGAATTTCGAATGTTCAGCCCTCCGGACTGCGTGAGGCCCGAAACATCGAACATTTGTAATATTATTATTTAGTAATTATTATTCAGATCGAAACACAAGGCGCGGTGATAACGCGTTCTCGACAAGAGCCGCTTTCTTCGGGTAAGTACCGCTCGTTGTACATACAATGTAATAGCCTCGAGTACACAATATTTTGCGTCGTGAGCAGAGCGTGTATCGTTTTTGTTGGTGAAACGACCGTGTGCTTTTTTTTTCCTCGTTTTCTTTTGTTTGTTCGATAAACATTGCGTACAGAAAAACTCGTATCACTGTTTGATTATTTTGACCGTCGCGGGCTGTCAACGAGTTCGTTGTCCTACTTGCGTAGCGGATTTACCGAAATTGCCGTCATCGAAATATTACTAATATGTCCCTATATACTTGCGGATATTACGATATGAACTTTGAACGAAGGCCCCGAGAATAAAGTCCGTTTTGTGTTTTTATCGACCACCCGTAATGCTCATTTATTATTAAATAATATATATTAATTTAAGCCGCCACTCGGCCATGGTATTTAGACCGCTCTGAAAGTCTGTCCTGTGTTTATGACGATCTCCGACGCTGTTGTCGTCGTTGTAATGTTATTAATAGGAACCTCCTATGTCTTAAGTGGTGTAAAATATGGCTGATACTAGTTTCCGCCAAAAATTGAAAAGATTAATTCCCGTTTCAGACAAAATTTTGAAAATCGGTCATATTAATTTTTATACAATTTATTATGCATTTATGCGTGTCAAGTAATTCCTATTAGCATCTGTAACCTACAAAATAATTAAAATATGCTTAATATGGTTTCTGTAAATTATAAAACTTTGTTTTGAAGTCGGTATTATATTAAGCATTTTTTTTTTTTATCCAATTATTATCAATTTATGAATGAAATATATTTTTCTCAATTTATTATAGCATGCATTAATTATATATTTTATAACTAATAAAATAAAATAATTATTAAAACATTTTTTCTATATCCGTTTACGTCACACATGAAATTGGTACATTTTTGTGCTTATATTACATGATTCTCAAACAATATCTGGTGGAATCGTAGTCTTTACAAATAAATAAATTTTAGCGAAAACATGGGTAAATCTGGGTATCAGTACACCAAAATATATTTTTATTTGTTCACTAAATATATAATATATGTTAAAAATGTTAAAAACGTTATATATACAGTCACAGCATCACAGCAGCCATGTACCATAATCGAAAATAATCTTGATTTTTTTTTATAGACTAGTAAAATATGCGAATCTCGAACAGTATTTGGCCAATTTGTTTTCAGTTTTCACTGCTAATTTAGGTCACCATAAATAATAACATAATATGTGGGCGCTAGTAGACTTTATTCACACGTTTCATATTTTATAATCGTTTTTACTATCGTGAATATAATAATATGAGTGCTAGAGCACTCTGCATTGTATTAAATCAAACTTATTTAGATATTTTTTTTTATAAAATGAGCGTAGATAGTTAAAAAAAAAATAATTATAACTTTTTAAATCCCAGTAAGCAAGATCATAGTATATAAAACCGGTATTACGATGTCGAATTGTCGATCGATAAATACTTTCCATTGATGTTTACCGTCTTAATTTCAAATGTGCAATACCAGCATATTATATACATGTCAGTGTTTATTTTTGAATACTCGACTGTTGCCCTTGTCTGTCTGTATTAAGAGTGTTTGAGTAGTTAGAAAATTTATCGTTTTGATATTTTTGTGGTCGATTGCATATACCATTTACGGCGTTTTTATCATAACTGTTGTACCTATACTGGTACTGGTTGTATTCAAAACCTCGTATTATTCCGGTAGGTAGTGTAGATAAAAAAATTATATGAAAAACTTTCGGACAAATCTGTCAAATTAAAATATACTCTATAAAAGATATTCAACTTTTATCATAAAAAGTGTTCAAAACTTATTTTTCGAAAAAGAAAACTTTTCAATTTAACAGCTCTTGCCAGTCATGCGTGTATCAGGTTTTGATTAAATAATTTTTCTGAATACAGTTCATGCAGCTTTTGAAAAAAGTAAATATATATTATTGATCAATGAAATTTCGATTAAAACTTATACTATCGTTCAATTTTTTTATTAATTTAATACTAATTTTCCACCACCGTAGTTAACAAAAACCGACCAAAGTACCATACAACTGTTGTAGGTACCTATCACTTGTATACAAATACTATTGAACATTTTGCTTTCTCAAATAATCGATTGCAACAACGAGATGAATAGATTGCCAAGACGGTAATAAAGATATCAGTTATTAATTTTACACAGATTAACAACTAATAACTAAACAAACTATATGTTAAACACGAAAATCACTTCCAACATTTTCGCATAATATTATATACGTTTGTATCTGACCTATAAACTATTGTTGTGACGGTTACAAAGAATTGTACGAATTAATTACTATGGGTTATTATAATTATTCGTCTATTGAAAATATTAGTACATATTGCAATTAATAACATTTGAACTGTACAATAGTCGCACTCTCAATAATACCGACCTTGTGCAATATATAACGCTATTTAAGAAATAACAATACATCTGCACTGCTTAAAGTTGGACATGGGCATTATATTGACGACGGAGAAAGCTAGGTGTAAACGATTTGTATTGGATTTCGAATGGGTATATTTTTTTCCCTTTTCGCCTGCGTTTTCATCCAATAAATACGCACACTACGTGGTTTATTTCTGACGTCTATTTCTTTTTTATTTATTTATTTACTTTTTTTTTGTGTGCACGTGAAATTGCGTTTGGCTTATGCTCCTTTGCTCGTGTCATAATAATCGGTCGATTTATTACAATATATTTTCACCGTGCATATTATTATTATAATAATCGTATAATAACAATGGACCGTTATTGTCCGGAGGGCTCGTCCCGTAATATACGCACGCGCGAAAATCGTCTGTATAAAAACCTAACACGCAGTCACATGGGTGTGAAAAAATATAACTATAGTGTACCGTGCACATATTACACCGCATAATGTGATGTACTCGCAAGCGCATAACATAATACAATGATATCTGCTGTGGCCATATATATAAGCGTAAGTCATCAACGGACGCTACCGCGCTGTGGGTTATCCCCCGGAGACGTCTGTGCTGAAAAATTAATGGAATCTTTGGCTTTATCGGAGCCTCCCTCCGACGGGATCACATATATATTGTATATATAATACAATTTACGCCCCCGTACGGAGGCGCCTGCAGCAAGACACGACAATTGCGAAAAAAATACCGTCCATCTTTCGAAGCTCTGCGCACGGTCGTCCGCTACAATACAGGGCGATTCGCCAAACTCGTAAACTCTATTATTTTCAATATTAAAATACTTCCGATAGCTATTATAATTTAATTATGCCTACGGATTTTTTACTTCAGTGATATGACATAAAAAAAATCAGCTTAAATATTTTAAGTTACAAAAAAATGATTAATTATTCGATTAGATTATGCGTATTCATAACGCGAAATATCAGATTTGATTTTATATGTATACATATTATAATTATCATCAATACTCGTTACATAAATTACTGGTCTGAGTACGTAATATTAATTAATATCTTCTGTGTTTTCATTGAACACAAATTATGTATATATGTTTTAGAGTCTAAGGCTAAGAGTTACAAATATTTCGATAATATATTATAATGTGCCTTACAAAAAAGTACATTTCAATTTTTGACACTTACGGCCTTTTTAACTCAGGGAGAAAGCTGCGGTGTACACCACTATTGTTCAACGTACCTTCAACGCAATATCATTTAACCTCGCCGACATTCCGTCCCGGAGGACCTTACGTTGGGACGTTTGAACGCATATACATTTCTATATGGCCACAATGAATAATAGGATTAGCCTACATTCCTCTAAATTATATTCAATATTGTACATATACGTATATAAAGTGCGTACAGATAATATAATATAATATTATATATTGCTGACACCACCGCGTAAAAGGACAAACGGCGGAATAGAATTTTTGTAAATAATATGGTCGATGACAACGATGATGAAGATGATGATGATGATGATGATGATGATGTTGATAATAATAATATGAGAATCTGGAAAGTTTTTTTCTTTTCTGGACATGTAATAAAAATATAGTTTTCGTATCGGGTAGATAGGTACACGTTTGGTACGTGTTTATACGTAAATAATTTTGACGCAGTAAGGGAAAAAATGCGTAAATTCAGCAGGGAATAACAATATAATAATATTGTAGGTACCATATGGAATATAATACGATTTATGGCGCTGCAGCACTTTGTCAAACAGCGTATATACAATATTATATGTGACATTGTTATTATAGCAATAGGTATGTATAAATAAAACACTAGCGTCGTTTCAAAAACCACAAAACTAAGAAAATTCTCTTTTTTTATTATTAAAAGTTACACTATATTTTACACATAAATAAATAATGAATAAAAAATAAACGATAACAAATTAAGAACAATGTCACGAGCCCAAGAAACAAATGGAGAGGAGACCAGTTAGCAATAGAACCTAAAAGTTTAAAAGTTAGACTTCCCCTCCCTTGTTTATATTTTCTTTTAAAAGGTATTTATCCCAGTTTCTTTTTAATTAACGGGAAACATTTTATAGATAAAGTGTGAGAAAGGACATATTTTTAATAGATGGGTTAGTATAGTTGATTAATTTAAAATTAAATGTTTTGTAGTGGATTTTAATAAGTTCGTTTAATGTTTGTAAGTAAGTTTTAGATCTTTATGGAGAGTTGCATTAAGTTAAGTAACGCGAAACACCTTTGATGTGTCTTAAGATGATTGACTGGAAAGGATTTGAATAGAGTTAATGCTGAATGCCATATGACCAAATTAATCTAATAATTGATTTGTATATAAGTTATTTATTGCGAAGACTCGTATAAGTTTTAGCAAAATCTGAAGTAGATAGAAAAGCACTGTTAACTTATTTTAGTTTTTATTTAGAATGATTTTACCACGTTAACCTTTTATAAAAATCGAATAAATGGTATTTTTTGGTTTGTGTAGTAAAATTTGTTAGTTATTAACTTTGAGTGGATAACGTTCCTTCATCTTAAAGAAATAGTTTGTCTGAGCGGATATTGCATTGTTACTTTGTCAATTTATGGCCCAATACTCAATTTTATTTAAAATTAATTATAAATTATGTTACGTGATATCATAATTATTATTTAAAGCGAGTATTATGATTTGTGGTATGTTTGGCAAATATAGCGAGAAGAATTTGATTTTATGTAGGTTACTTGCTGTGTAGATATGAATATAATATCATATTATAGAGTATGGGTGAAAGGTTACTATTCAGATGAACCAGCCGAAATACGAGTATATTGTAGGCACTGTACTATTACTTTTTTTTATGTAATAAAAATTACTGATTTTCCAGAAAGGGTTTAATTATTTGAAAGTATAGAGAAGGCCGAAATGAGAAAATGTTTAAGTTTAAAAGTCTGTCATACCGTACGTGATCTTAAGTTCGTGTTCAGTGATAAATAATATAGGTACATCTGTCCACTGGTGAAAACATAAATATTGTATTGCACATGTAAATTCATATTAATTAATGTATTAAACGAAATATTTAAGTAATTTCAGTAGTTGGTGATATTTAATTTATGTATATTAAAATAGTTTGCATGGCTAACGAGAAAATTGTTGGTGTATTATCAATGTATATGCATTACAATTAGGTACCATGTTCTATAATAGCTATAGTTGTAAAACCGTAATAAAAATATGATTAAAAAAACTAGATAATTGATTAAAACAAATGTATACATAATAATATTATAGTATTATACTTAGGTTTGTCTTTAACTAATTAAAATAACAAAAGACAATTAAAATTTACTAATATAGTTCACGTGGTTAAGATAATTAAAATTATTGTACCTTAAGGAAAATAATAATTGAATGTTAACCACGTTAAATTTAATGTGTTCAATAATGTATAATTATTAATTAATCATTTTCATTCAAAGTTATGATGAAAAATATAATTATTACCATCTATGATTTTAATTTAATACAAGTTCACTCATAAATTATAAGATTTCAATCAATTTTTGTACAAGTATTATTACAAAATATAATAATAGGTATATTATGAATGTTATACCCATAATATTAGCTTAAATTTCATTTTTATATAATCAAATTATTTGATCAACCATTGATTAAACATTTTTTTTTATCCATAATTGTATGTAGGTAGATATTCCAAGTAGATAAGTTATGTTTTCTTTATTAAGTCTCGTAGAAAAGTAGTTTTGTATGAACTATGAGTCAAAAGTAAAATAATACAATCAAAATATATCGAAAAACAGTTTTTGAACGGTTCGGATATGTAGCCCTTTTAAGATATCTATAGAAGAATGAATCTTGTATTTTTTTTCAACTATGTAAATATGAAATTGCATAACTACAGAACATATCAAAAATAATATACCAAGTATAAACAATTAATTTAAATAATGGTCATGTTTTAGTTTGAATCTTTTAATACCTTATTGAAATTTTGTTTTATATAACAATAAAAAAAAAAAAAAATTATACCATGTTAATATTTCGAAGCTATGGTTAATCTGTAAGTTAAAAATACACTCAGTAATACTGACTTTAATTAAATAATTTGAACATTGAACATTACAGGCCATTGCCACATTGATTATTACCTATTTTTTATCTTATTGGAAATAACGTCATTGTTTTATTGTTAAAGAATACCTTTTCATTTATTTATTATTTATCAATAGTTTAAGTTGTTTGAAGTATATTATTATTATAAAATTGTATAATTTATGCATTTTGTACAACAATAAACAATTAATTTAAAAACAGGTTGAAGTTTTTTGGCGTTGCACCAGAGCTACCAAAGTCTTTTTAAGTTATTTTGGTAATGATTCAGGTTAAATCATTTAAGTCCCATATAAATTGTTTTAAGATAACTTTTTATTCTTATGTATTTAAGTCACCGTTGTATTATTCATATTATAACTTATTTTATAGAAATCATCAGATAGATAAGATAGAAAAAAAGTACTCTACTATTTTCAAGAGCTGTTTCTATTATTTACCAAATTTAATTTAAAAACAATTTTAAATTAAATTAGCTATTTTGAAAGCTATTTACTTATAAGTCATCGCCTTTAGTATGTAGATATACGATTTAACAAATGCTTTATTTTATTTGTGTTTAATATTAAAAAGTATATTATTATATTAATATTAAATAATCCATTTAGTAATATGCATATTATAGTTTTTCAATATATTATATTATTAAAATTTTAGTTCATTTTAAAAAAAAGTAAACATTTTTTAAAAAGTTACTCAATTTTTATTAAAAAGTTTATCTTCATATTTTTATTAAAATTGTTATAAACTATTTTTTTTATTATTATTGTTATTGTAAAGTTGTATATATATGATAATAAATAATTATATTAAAATATTTGGCATACACATAATATCAAGATTAAATTTTTTAGTAAATTTTAAATATGCGAGAATCATGTTGAATAATCATTTGTTTCATTTAACTCTAAAAGCTGTAGGAAATATTTTATAATGTTACATTATAATATACTATCAATAATATTACACTGATATAAATTATTGAGTTTCAAACTATTTAGGATAATTACTGTCACTGACAAATAATATCCCCAACTTAAATTGATAATATTAGCTTTCAAATCTCGATTAATTAAATATTTAAAAAAAGATAAAAAGATAAAAGGTAGTATAATAAACATGAAATTTATTAGATATCTAATATATTCGATGACAAGAATAATAAAGTTGACTCTGCGTAAATAATTACTAATTAGTTAATAGTGTACAGAATAATTTATAATTTTGGAGGTATATTGTGTTCTATTTTTATAGACATATTAAAAGTTAAAAGTGCACAATATTATAAGTGCCTATATTTTGATTGCAATTTGAACATTATTAATTCAGATTTCTATAAATAATTCAATGGCATTCTTGTATGTTAACCTTTTTTTTTTTGTTTTACTGATTAAAAAAATAAAAAATAACTATAGTTTTATACCTTAATATTTTATAACCTAACATTTTATTTTGAATTTAATATTATATTATTATTCTCTAATTTAAACTTTTTTTTTTATTTCAACACGTTTTTATTGTGTAACATCTACGTGACTTATTAAGTCTGATGAATTTTAAACAAAAAATAAAATGCTAAACTCGGTGGCTGCAGAATTTTTAATGTTTAAAAACTAACGTATGCAGTTTTACTTCTTGTCATTGCGATTTTTATATAGCGACAAAGGTCTAATTATTCTGCATAGTTATTATTTGGACATAGTACGAGGCATGCATTATAATTTGAAACTCTGTAATCCTCTTTTTACATTCAAAAATAATATTATTTACGTAGCAGTGTGGCACACCAAACTCTTACTTGTTTATTATAGAAAATAGTTCAATGTAGACCTGCACGGATTACAAAATAACTGAAATTGATAGAAAATTATTTTCAATATGTTATTGACAAATAATATAATATATACTTAGTATTTTAGTTTTTTACTTATTGTTTTCGTACTTCGTTCACTAGAATAGAAATTAATTTTTAAGTAATTTATGTATTCATTTAGATTTTTAAAAACCGATAACAGAATCTAAAGTGGTTATTTAGTTTTTCAGCTGGTTAATTTTGAATGGAATGTGACGAACGCCGATACATTTTTTTACGTAACTTATTAAACACCCGAAATCATAAAATATTTTTAATGGTCAATTCATGTATTGCATACGATAAACATTAGGTACCTATCTAGTATCTACTTTATAATATATTTATGATAATTGTATATTATTTCGACTTTCGACAGACAATAATAATACCTACCCATCATCCCGTTTTATTATTTTCGATGTATTAACTTTCAAAATACTTAGTATATAAAATCATTAAATATTAAAATCAATAGAAATTCTGCAAACCCAAAATGAAACAAACAAACAAATAAAAAATATTTTATATAAATATATAGTACATAACTACTAACTATACTATAAATAGTATTTGCAATTAGACCTTTCGTGTAGCTAATCTATTATTTTATAAAATACAAATATAACACTAATAACATGATTCCATAATTTGTAGTTGTGGTTTTTAACAAAAGCGTTTTATTGTCCCTGTCCCTGTAAATCACAAATTATTGAAGTATGATGTAGGTATCAGTACCAACGAGCATGGTTTTGCTTTTAACGGCTAAAGAAATAATAAACTATTATTTTTGTCCATGTAACAGATCATTAACTGTACATAATTTATATAAAATATCCTACGTATCTCTTAATTATACGCATTTTTAAATTTTTTACAGTTTGAAATATCAAAATATATTATTAAAATTTAGTATAATTTTAATCTTCGTACTTTAGATTATTATTAACTCAATATTAATCAATTTACATAGTAGGTAAATCTTTTTTTTTAGTTGTACCTTATATTTAATTTAAGATTAATATGAAATTATAAACGCATTATGGGTTAATTTGTACAGTTTATCAAAGAGATTTAATATTTTATTCCTATTGATTTATTGTAATATTCAATGCTTCATAAATTGTATAATATTATTAACTAGAAATAATAACTTGTATAATACAATGTGTTTACTCGTGTTGCGTATTATATCTTGTGCTTTGATCCTATAGCTACAGCATTTACTTAGCATTTACTACAGAAAGCATACTTCTTATATGTAATATCTCAAGTGACTGACAATAACACGACTAAAATTTAAACATTTATCTTTTAAATAATTCAATAATTAGGCTATCAAATCATTATTTCTGATTGAAGTAGATACAATATATACATATATATATTAAGAATATTCAAAAAATTAATAACTTTGAAAGTTAATTGACTATGAATGGAACATCATTATCTATAAATCATGCACAGCATGGAGTACCATTTATGTTTTTAACATTGACATGCAATTTAAATGTAGGAAAGTATATTAATTTTAATGTTGAGCTATTTATATAATATACAATTTCTGGCTTGACAAATCATTTAAAAAATTATGGTTTTGTTGAATTAAAATTCATATAGGTACATTAAAAAAAAAAAAAAACAATTTTATTTTAATTATTAATAGATTTGTTTTCATATAAATCATCAGGTTTTCCATTTTTCGAAGAAGTTAAGTGATAAAATGTATGTGCATATCATGGTAGTGTTGTCAAATACGTTTGTGAGAGCCGATTTAATTGCTTAACTTATTTATTGAATGATGTTATTTTTATTTGTGTCAATAAAGTGGAATCATAAGACTAGTTAATAACTTAAAAAAATAATAAAATTGAAATTATAGACGTGTATCTTATTTATGAAAAATTATTATTTTTTTATGTATTAATTTAATAATGTGTTTTGTTGTTGTTAATAGAAGTTTAAAATTTATTTATACATATTGTATATTTTAACAGTTTGACACTTATTTTTGCACTAAATTACAACGATGTAAAAATAATATAACTGTTGTAGTATCATAAAAATTAATTTTATCCATAATTATAATCCCATTATAACTTTTATGCTTTATATAAGGAAGTACCTAAATTTAATATTAAGCAAACTAAAAAAATATATATATATATATATAATAAGAATATGAAAGAGACTAACAATATAACTGGATTAAATTATATTCAACGCTTATAAAAAACACGTTCAACATTTCAAGACATAATATTTTAGAAAGAAATATAAATCGAAACGTAATATGTAATTTTAATGTTTTAGTTATTCATAATGGGCATAAAGATAAAATAATGATGATAAAAAAAAAAAATTACTTACCTATCAATAAGTTTCACAAAATACTAGTCGTTCAATTATTGTTTATAATTTTTAATAATAATGTTTATGCGTAGAAAAGTCATAAACTCAAACGGTTAACAAACACACTTGCAACAGTTTCAGAATATTTGTAACACACGACTTTTTAAATAATAATCCAGCAGCAAGTTATAATATTTATACTTTTTCGTATGAACGAAAGAATCGTAATTAAGTTGCGTGTAGATTCACGAATAAAATAATACTATAATAATATGCTCGAACTTTATTATTTCGTCTTCAAACCGATGACATATTGCTTATATCCATAAAAGTATACTGCAGTAATCATATATTATGTCACGCACAACTGTATAATATGAATTATATTGCAATGTGGGTGCACCTGGACGAATAGTGTACGAGAAAAAATATCAAAACGAGCTCTCCAGCAGTACCTATTCACCCAAATTCGTAACACTAAAATACGTGTCGGTGTGAGTATTTGTGTGTTTTATATTATTACTATTATTATTTTCGAATAAGAGCCACCTCTACACGACAATAATAATATAGTGTAGTGTTGTTGTATAGCATAATATTATCGTTTAAACCGTTACGACTAGCGTAGAGCTTTTGGTCTGCGAACTATGACAGTCTCGTCCGCGTTAAATATAATATGTATATATATATAATATATACATATTGTATATTATTAACACGCAATATATGACGTAACGGCAATGGCAATGGTTTTTATTATATTCAGCAGCAGGTGCTTTTTCAGATACGGGCTACCGGCTGCGGTAAACTCAGTGATAATTTAAAATGTATTTTATACCACTAACACTCTCTCTCTCTCTCTCTCTCATTCTCTCTAACACTATACACTTCCAGTCAACGCCCCTTTGTCACGTTAATGTAATCCTGGAATAATATAATAATAATACATATTATGATCACTCGTATTTCGGTGTCTTACACGTACGCCAGCTCCATTTTCGTGTGTGACCAAGTTGCATATTTCCTACTTTCGGTGCTCCAAGTCCTCACTGCAGTACCCGTGAAAACGTAAACCACGTAAAGCACAATCGGATCTCATCTCTCCTGTATACCCTCCTGAGCATGTGCTCTGATTGACTGTTTTTTTTATATTATCCGTGGATGATAGATTTTTTTTATATTTAATGGGAGGGTAGACAATTTTTAATTTTCAACAAAATAAATTACGTTTAAAAATCGAACATTTTTTCGTATACCTACCTCTCATAAAAAAATTGAACGTTCAGACAGACAGAACTTTCATAATCACGCTGCATTTAATCACAAACGGCGACTTTAATTTCGATGTCACCTCGTGGTGTTTTATTATTAAAAAATTGTAGTAATTCAATAAATTTAAATATTTTGGTCAACGTGGTTCCTAGGATTTTAGATTAGTCCGATTCTGCGTTGCTAAAATTTAATCATATGCGTGTTGCATATTATAGGGCTGCAACTACTTCTATAAAGCAAACGATACTTTTTAAATTTAATTTCATTATAACATAATATTTTTTGGACACCTATAAAAAAAATGTTTTATGTCTTATTATTATTTAGTACATACATAATAATAAAAATATATTTTACAGAAAGATAACAAACAGACATTGATGTTGAACGTTGATATATTTTATTTTTTCAATAAATATAATTGCTCCAAAAATCCATATGTATCGCAAGTCTCTAATTTTACATACTACCTACTCTACCTACTACGTTTTAATGATCAAGTGTATAATTAGTATGTATCTATAATTATAATTTTTTTTTGGATTGTGCGTCTAAAAATAAATAAATTATATTTGCATAAATATTTATATTAGATAATTTATATTTAAATATAAATATTTGTTTTAGACTTGATAGTAATACCTATATATCTATGCACAATGCACATATTCAAAAGAGTATCAAAGTTCTATTATATATATATATACATAATCAGCTCCCTGTCTACTATAACCCTACCTCTGTAAAAAAAAAAAAAAAATATCTTATAAGAAAATTAAATATTAAACAATGCATTTAAACAAATTGGAAATTTAAATATTTCTATTATATAGAATTGAATGAATTTATATAAAAAATATAAAAGCAATGAATAAAATAAAAGTGTTTGATGTTAAAACCAATTCTTGGATATCTTTAAATATTATGCAAAATAATGTACAAAATAAATAAAATTGAATAAAAAGTACGATCAAAGAAATTAATCTATCTCAGTTTTATCAGTTCTTTACTGGGAAAGATGATATTTTGTTAGCAAGTTTTCCTTAGTGAACATTTAATAATATTAAAGGCATTAAAAATATTTCTAATAGAATAAAAACTCGATTATTTATAATTTACAAAATTATTAGAATCGGATAATAATTGCTATTCAAATTACAACAATAATCGTTATTAAAAATCTACCAAATATAATTATAAATTTATTTTACCATAGATTATGGTTAATAAATAAATGTATCTGATAAACAATAGTATACTTGATCCATGATAAAAAGGTTTAGTATT
>VUJU01000955.1:0-73928 GCA_009835225.1 Aphis craccivora | reverse complement strand
TTTAAGTGATGTTGAATTTTAAATTTTTAGGAAATAGCGTAACAATAACGATTTATCCTCAAACGATTTTAAATATTTGTTATTATTCAAAAAGTGTAAGTCGTAGATACTTGAAAATTTTACTAGTTATTACAATTCGCGTATTCTTTACGTGATTTAAATTCCAAAATATTTTGACTTTTTTGAGGTATTTATAGACAACTGAAATTTTAAATTTTTCTGAAAATTTTTTTTTGAAGTGTCGATAAAATTTTTTTGGTCCAATCAAAATACTTGAAAATTTAATACAAAGTTCCTCATAAGTTGTTCTTATAGTGATTAAAAAATTATAAGAATACATAGACACAATTTTTTTTTATTAGCATTTGAAGTTCAAATATTGACGAAAATTCGTCAAAATCGTGAATATTTGCAAATTATTTTGTAGGTATAATTCATAAAAATTTTTGTGTAAGTAGCTAAGAAATGAAAATTTAATACAAGATTTTTCATAAGTTTAGTTTACATTAATTATAAAAGAACTTAAATTTTGGTGTATTCAGGCCATTAATATATAAACCACCTTTTTCACTAACCACTGGAAATTATATCCTAGGCTGACAAATAATCTCCGTTCAGAATCGTATTTCGTATACAATGATACCTATCATTGGATTCAAATTTAACACTCCTTTAATATATAATAATGGTCCATATGACACCTATTGTACTAATGTACAGCAGAGCGGTACCCACTTACCCACTTTTTTTTTTATGAATTTTGTTGAAATTCTAAATTTCAACGATTTAATGAGATCTTGAATTAATTTTTTAATTATTTCCAAGTAAAACTAATGATTTTCAATCGCCAAAAAAAATGGAAAATTTAAAATCTCTTTATATACTTACCTCATAAAGAGTCAAAGTAAAACATTTTATTTTGCGAAGAAAATAATAAACTTGAATAAATTTTTTAAGTACCTACGGTTATTTTTTTCGAGGTTCATAAAAAAACCAAATCAATTTCGTCGAAAACCTGATTTGAATAAATATAGTCGATTCTGTTCAATTTTATTATTATTTTTGTTGATTATTTAAAAAAAAAATACTGGGATTTTAAACTTTGATCTCTCCAAAGTAGAAACTATATTATACCGTGAAAAAAGGTGAGCGAGTAGAAAGTGTTATTCTCCAAAAACTTTATATGGTGATTAAGTTCTTGCATATTATACTTAGAACACGATTTCTAGCTAAGCCTGTTTGTGATAATTATTTGCTTATGTAACAGTAAAAGAAAATCAAAAACAAAGCGCAGTAGGAAAAACCAGTGGGTTAGTAGAGAAAACAATAAACGCGTGTCAAGTTCTGTCGCCGAGTCACGTTTTTACGACTTAACGAATCCGCTCAAACATACACGACTTTCTTAACGACAGTATTGCATTACGACGACTATAATAATATATTATTATTATTATTATTATTATTAATGTTCTCGGTGATGTTTAAACGACGTACAGTTAAAGCCGGACCGACTGCATTTTAAGTCACGGTATGACCTAGCCCCTCCCTCACCCGACCATCGGAAAACGTTCAATCGGCCGTACGTTCATTATTTATCCTCATCCGACGCGGAGCTTTCCGACTTCCCGATGATCCGTCACCGAAAATATCAAAGTTACTCTAAGGCTCTGTGTCATCGGCGGCGTTGGCTATTCATTAGAGTTGAGATTTTAGTACTGACTTTAATGCTGATCTCGACCTTAAAACAGTAAAACATAATAAATACGAAAACGTCATTAACTTAACATAATATATTTATCTTAAAATATACACGATAAAAGAACGTTTGAAAATGTTTAACGGTTTAAAAAATAATATAAAAAAGGGACCGTGTTATTAAGAACAATGGCGTTTTTTTTTTCCAGAAAACAATTTAGAACACACAGACACTAAAACGAAATTCTTGGTATCGCGTCTTAACTCTTTTATTATTTGTAAATATCAAAACGACGACTATCACACGATTGACTGACCACTATGAATGGTGGCCCTTTATTAATATTATGCTCGTTTTTATTACAACAATAGGTACATTTTATGCACCAATAATTCGCGTTCGCTTCAAAAAGAAAATGTAGATTTATTTTCATTAGAAAATTTCGTAGGTAAAATATTATAAAAACTCATAAAGATTCGTTTTAAAAAAATACAAAAATAATAATAATAACACTAACTCAGCTGGAGATACGTCGTTTCTAAACACCGCGAAAGTGTAAGACAAAGAATTAAAATCCCAGCCCTACATGGTGAGTTAGGTATCTCGCCGTTACCGCGGTAATCGTTTCACGGGATCGATTACCGTGCTCAGCGGTCGCCGTGGTCACACTGTGCGATTCTGGCGAGCGCGCGCGACGAGCACCGCCGCCGCCGCCGCGGTCGCCGTCAAGCGGTAGGCTCGCGTGCGCGATGCGGCTGACACATTGCTGGGTTCTCGCGGCGAGCGTCGGGTCGCGCGAGTGCCGTCTGCCGCGCCGAACGCGCCGAAAGTGCACCGCGAGCGCGCGCGCTCCCCCCCCGTACGCACAGGCTGTCGGTACACCTGCACACATTTTATGTATATACTAGCGCGATATAACATTATTATACTATAGTGTACCTGCGTCGTCCGGACAGGCTTTCCGGTCCGCGGGGCGCCATGGGGGATGACCGCGATGACCTGGAAATGCCTCTGATGCCGCGACGAGACGACGGTGGTGGTGGCGGTGGCCGAAAGGCGTCCGTGGTGGTGACGGTGGTGCCGCGGGACGGGTTCGCGTACGGAGCGTCGTCCAGTCTGCGGCTGGTTAAGCAGCCGTCGCGGCCGCCGTCGTCGTGTTCGTCGGCCGACGGCCGGACGTCAAACGACCGGAAGAAGAGCTCGGCCAACGGCGGGTTCGCCATCAAGTCGCCGTCCAAGTCGGCCCATTCTTCCGTGTCCGGCAAGACTTCGGCTCAGGTACGCGGCTCCAGCTGGAGTTTGAGAAACCGGTTTACTGGAGAGCCCCCCTTCCCCATACACGTATCAAACTCGATCGCCGAGTTAAAGCGGCATTTCCGTTGTCGGGGCTCGATCGCTGTAAACGGCGGTTCGTCGATCATTACACGATATCGATTTTTTTTTTAGATGCGGTAACGACCTTTTTCTTTGTTTCACACCCGTATTTATATAGATAAACTGCATATTGCAAATTGAATAATATTATTTGATGGTTTTTTCGTTCAGATGACTTTTTAGAAAGGCGAGTATTGTAAAGTATGATACGAAAAACTTGTGAAAGTTCAAGCGATTTTCCAAAACAATATATTTAACGGATTTTTTTTTTTTTTTTTGAAAAAATTGAATTTGTCACGACAATTAAAAAATAATAATAATAATAGTACAACATTGCCAATGGTGGAAATCTTCAAAACATTTTAGAACAAGATCCGATATCGGTATCTATATCAAATGGTACCAATCATGTTATAGGTACCTATATACTATTTAATTATTTAACTATTTGCACGATGTCTATAATCATATAGTTTCCCTTACCATCCACCATTCGATTCAGTAATTTCGAAACACGATAGGTAACTAATATAATATTTATGATAATAATAAAATAATAATATTATGTTTTTGCACCGTATTATAAGCACTAACTCGTCAGTGTTTTTCTTTTTGTCGGTTGTCATAGTCGTTTGCTCTTTCAACAAAATGAGTATTTTTGACCGATCTCTTCCGCAAAACATTCTCTGGACGATAATGATAATAATATATAACAACAATCCACTGATAACGGCTTAACATTCATAAAATAATATTCTCTAACGTTGTGTTTATATATATATATATATATATCTGTATCGATTGCCGAGTGTCCGGGGGTGCGAACGGGGCGGGGCATTTTCTGTGTTGCATAGCCTCCCCCACTCAACCCATTTACTACCCCGCGGAGCACTTGACGAGCTCCGGTAGGGGTGGGAGGGGAGTGGCGTTTTTTATTCCGCAGCTGCAATAACCCGTCTCCACGTTGTGAAAAAATAATATTTAAAGAAAAAAATATAATATAATATTGAAAAATTACTAAAACAATATTAAAAATGTTATAATCCTTCAGCACGTGCAGCAAACTTCAACTATGAATATTTTCATAGACGTTAGAACAGGTTAGGTAGGTTTGGTAGGGCCGCATCGTTGTGATTGTCTCTGTTACCTATACAAAATTATATATTGTTAAGGCTATAGGCGCCCTATATTTTTTTTGTGGCTTTAGATGTTTGTATAATTTATTAGTTTCTCTTTTAGATTAACAATACAAAGAAAATATTTTTCGATTTCAATAATTTAACAACTTAAAATCGAAATTATTCAAATAACTTAAATATTTTTTTTCGTGTTCATATAAAATATTTTAGATTGTAAACGTTCAATATTTTCTCTACAAAAGTTCTGGGTTAAAAAGGTTAATGGATACAAATGGTATCTTTAATACAATTAAAGATTAACTACTACTAATGTTTTAAAATATCTTTCTCTCTTATCAGTTTTCATTAGTAACTTAGTAAGTTTATTGCAATATTTTAAGTATTGAAAATATATTTTAAAATGAATTTTAAGTGATTTTAGCTGTAATTGAATTAACGTTAATCAACGTTTACACGTCATAGACATCACACACACACTTATAAAATAAAATAATACATTTTCATATAGGTATTCTAAATATTCTGCTTCAATAGCCTTAATTTTAATTTTTATCCGGATATGCTTCGGTTCAAACGGAAATCCGATTACAGGCGTATATTACATACTTATATAGTACATACATAGATAAGCACGCAGACACGCTAGTGCACATTTTCCGCTTCTACTCTGGTCCATAAATCGTCTGCTCGTCCGTCGAATCGTCCTGAAAATTAGATTATTTAGGGGGGGTTTTTTACACGGCGCGACGATACCTCTATATACTCGCACGGACTACTGCTAATACACGTCATATAGCTGCGGCGTTTGTATATATATTAATAATTATTATTTGCACCTCGTCCGCGTCCAAGTGGAAATACATCGCGCGTAATAATATTGGAGTTTGCGATAAGCCCGCCAGCGCCTTAAGTATGTATTACGACGCTGTACATAATGTTTATAAAATGTATTTTAATAGTGCAGTCGTTAGACTTGTGTCGTGTGACAACTTTGGTGTGCGTATATATTTATATTAAAACTTTAGACGGGTCTTATCGGTTATTCCTTTTTCACCGACCCACGACTAGATGATACACATATGCGGCCAAAGATTTGGTTTACGGATTCGACCCGTCGTCGTCGTCGAGGGAATATCGATAAAAATAAGCAAACAAAAAAAAATGTTTAAAACTGATATCGGTGATATCATTATTTATTTTATCCGACCATCATTATTACTGATTTCGTTTAAAATATCATGATCCCGCTCCAGCTTATTGCTGTTACAATAATAATATTATATAAAATATTACCACCGCTCATGTAATCCGAAAATAAATTACTTGGCAATATAATATGTACGCGTTTCTCGAAAATGCTCTCGCCTTTACACTGTATAATATTATTTTCCATTATACTTCTGTTTCTAAAAATCGCTCAGTATACCTATATATTTATAAAGCCCGATATAGGTAATAACGTACACTTATGATAATAAGGATTTAATACGATTATAGTTTTGGTATCCTCGTGTATATAATATAAATATATATATATATATATATATATTATTTTTGAATAAACCCTATCACAAATTGCAGAATACCACGTTTTGTTAGTGATGATGAGTTATTGTGTAAAATAATTCCTAAAGCATAGTAATGCAATTGGATAAATGCGATCGTTGGCAATACAGCAACAACAAAAAAAGACATTTTATACGTTACTATACTTGTGAATAGATAAAGAAACTAGTGTTAGTATTGTATTTTTTTTTTTTATAGTATAGTATAGTAACGTCATGTGTGTAAACGCAAACTTTAAATTCTATATTATGATAAGTATAAAAAGGTAAACCACAGTTATGTTTCATAATACGTAAGTAGGCACTGAACAGTTTATATCGTTAAATTTTCATCATAACTTTTTGAAATTGCCTCGATGTCATGTTTCTTATTTTAAAAGTGTACCTATTTATTGTTAAATCATTTTAAAAACATCATGTGTATGATACAGCCATTGAGAAAAAGAATATTACAAAATGTGTTTTTTCGTGCTTTTATTTAAAAAAAAAAAAAAAAAAAAACAGAGCTTTGTTCTAAAGTATACTGCAAATTTGTTTCATGTTTTAATAATCAAGTACTCGTAGCAGATAGCATAAATAATTTGATTACACCTATAAAGCTCTTTTATCGCGAAATATTTTGTATACTTATATATATGTATATATTATGCATTTTTTAAGTGCTATGAAGAGAGATTTTTAAATTAGATTCTTACGATATACGTAATATCTTTAGATTATTCGTGCCATTATTGCATTAGTATCACTAAAAACATATTAATAGCTAAAAAAAAAACATTATAATACCTAGGTATATTATTTTCTATACACTAGTGACAATTTTTATGACATACAAATCGTATATTATATACATATTACATAATATAGTGCGAGTTTCGTTGGTACTGAGGTAGGTATTCGAGGTTCTAAAAATAACCCGCGTTTAAGTGAAACTCTGTGTGTATACCAATATATATACTTATATCATATATTGTAATATAATTTGGGTCATTAAAATATGTGTTACCGATACGGCGAAACCTCATTTACAGACTGTACACTGCCAATAGAGGGAGAGAATAATCATTTTAATAGCGAAAAATCCTTTTATTATCAGATACTCACCTGGTGTCCGTTATTGAGAGCGGTTTCACTGAATTGTGTGATTTTTTCAAACATTATCTACTACTTATATCATCCGTTTTACACAGAACGATACAAATTTTATCATTTATTTATTGTTATAATCACGTTTTCGAGTGTTTGACGATTTTTTAATGTTCCCATACAACGCTGTAGTATTTTGTATTGTAAAAACAATTAATTCTATTCAAATCATCAGTTGTAAATAAATAAACGATAATTGAATAAATGTTTGGAAACTTTTTTATTGGACTATTAAAAACTTAAATTTTTTAACAATAAGGAGGATCAATAACTTCGATGATTAACAAAGTTCTTATCCCCGTCGCGGCAATAGCCACGTCATGTGTTTAGTATAATTCGCATTTGACATAATAATTTATTTATCAACTTTTTTTTTATTGATTTTGATCGCTGAAAAACATATTTTGTCTCGTCAGTTTATACTCGACCATTAGTAATGAATGCTAGTCATATTGTGTTTGTGCTGAAAACTTTCGATGACAGCGACGGGTATTCAATCAATAGTAGTACCTCCCTTTCGAAGTATGCGTTTATATTGTATAGCATTTTTTAGAGTAGCCAGACAATGTTTTTTCTAAACTATATAATATATTTACCTCTATAATACCTGTGCCTTGGAATCGTTAAATCTAAAAAAGGTAAAAATATTTTATTCAAAATACACAAACAAACCTTTACAGTGTGAGGTGATTTAATATATCAATATAAACCAACAACAAAACATATTAGATACTTCAGGTATTATATTACATTAACTGGTGTATAAAAACGGTTTAAATATAATATTTTGTGGATCGTATACTATAGGTTCATTCCTTAATTAATTGGTTTTGGTTATGTATTGCAGTTTAAAACGTATTAAATTACTATACAGTATATAATCACAAATCAATAAATATCTCTAAATCCCCGAGTGATGTAAAAACAAAAAAAATAAAATAAAATACGTTATAAATTATAGTAATGTATTGATCTTTAATTATTATAATAATGTTAGAATTTATAAACAATATAAAATAATAATCTCTGAATCATTAAAGTATGTTGAGCACGATATAAACATTACATATACAGTGTATATTATACACCCATCGTACTTTAGATTTGATAAAATATGAAATTGAATAATTTAAGTGAAATTAAATAATAACGTTAACTCATGAATAAAAGATATAAAAATTATAAGCCTATAATATTAATTGAAGTGTAAAATTTTTATAAGTGTTATTTTCGATTATAACTATTGGTTTATAACACATGAAATGATTAATAAAAACAAATCAGGGTAAAGTTCAACCATTACCAAATTACTGTACACATATTATTATATTATTGTGTTCTAAATGTAACTAGGTGTAAGAGAGTAGAAAACCAAAAAAAAAAAGACGTTAAATGACTAAAAAATATTGGGTATACAGTATACACTTACTTCCTGAGTAATTGATAGTACCATACTATTTAGACACTGAAATACCTTTTACAGAAATTAGCTCTCTGCAGTAATAGTATTAAATATTTGTATGATTATATTTTGTTTAAACTGTATTACAAAATAAAAGGCAATAAATGTAAAAAAAAAAAAACGAACAAAAGCGCTGTTATTAAATAAACATTTAATATTAACATTATAATATGAATTTTACAAAATTAATATTTCTACAATTAGGAAATAAAATATTAAGATGGGAAAATTCTTAAAACGATAAAATATTATATATGGTGAAACTTCTAAATATAGGACACTGTAAATAACGAATACTTTTTGATAATTTTTATCGTAATAATTATCTAAGTAAATTTTATTACAATGTATATTTTTTATTTTTACCCATTATACTATTATAATAGGTATTATAGTTTGTCTGATTCGCAGTAAAAAAATGGCTGTCTCATTTGGTATAACTGATTTTGTTTTTAATGATAATATGTATAAGTCTATTCATACATACAAATTATATAAATATACATTTGCACATCATTTATTTGATATATTTTGATATTCATTTTTTTTTCATTTACCTCTCTACTTCCTCTAAATAATGAACACCTTCAAGTGGTTAAAATGGACAACATTTTAGTGACCATGTTTGTCTGGTTTTAAATGGCTTCGCTGTATTTTGAGTTCGTAAGTGAAATGTGTAAATACATATCATTTATATTTTAAAACACACTTATAGTACTCATTTCGTTTCAAAAGCTAAAATATGAGAATTATTAAATTTCATATAATTGATGTAAGTTTTTAATATTTTTCCATAAATTTAAAATATTTAACTCGAAGGTATAAAAAAAACTTAATTTTATACAATTGCAAAAGAAATCCTTAATTATGAGTTATCGTTATGTCCATTGTCTTAGACAATTTCATTATATAAAGTAAATACTCTTTTTATTTAACAGATGAATATTGTGAATACAGTATTAAAGTTTAATTTAACACCAACATAATGACTCCAATGTTTAATATAATATAAACTTTATGATATACTTTTCATGCAAGAAACTATTTAATATTGATGTGAATTCACCATTTATCGTATAGTATTTAAAATAATTTAATAGTTTATTTAATTAAATACACACAATTTAATATTCTAGTCATAACTATTATCAGATATAACTTAGACAAATAGAATTATTCACTTATCCGCAATCATTATTGATTCTATTCAGAATTTCAGCAAGTATACTGTAACCGCTAACTGAAGAAAATTAATATTTCATCCTTTTACAATTATATTAATTAAGGATTACAAACTTTTTAACATATGATTTTCTTTAAATTAGATTTTAATACTCAGTTATATCAACTTGAACTTTCCAATTAAAATATTTAATCCAATATTGTGTTATATAAAAGTTGTACACAGGTTTGTCAGAATCTGGATTAGAGTTTTCATACAATTTATCCAAACAGATAAAAGTTTACTTCCTTTACGTATAACTTTCCTTCACTCTTATAGTTGGTTATTACTACGTATTATATCATGATTTGATATATAATCTGTGGTTGACAGCCCTCCATAGAATGATAATTATATTTAGATCTGTCCTGATCAGTGTTGATGAAAATCATTTTACATTTCGGGGGCATAAATATATGAACTCATACTGCTTGTTATTTTTCCACATTTTTCAAATCAAAATTTGAGCAGAATAAGAAATTAATATCAAAATATTATAACTAAGTAGGTAACAAATTATACACAATCGCATATATATTATTTTTACTTATTCGCTACGCCAACTATGTTTATATATACTACATAGTAGTTTATTCATAGTGTTTTACTATTTTAATATACTAGAAAACTAGGTAGAACATTGTGTTAAACAATATACAATACTATTAATGATGTCGACTACATGATTTATAGTAGCTACAATAAGTAAATATATTGATTTTTGTAATAACGTAATATTATGACCAGAAATCTAAAGGTCTACACCATATATTTTCAATTTTACCGCCTGTACATAATATCTTTCATTACTAATTATTTTTATATTTATTATTATAATAACATTAATCAATCATAATATTATATCCGTAAGGTGACAAAATAAATAGCTTGAACACAATATTTATATACCCACCTCACTATTATGTTTTAGTTATGGGCGTAACATAAATTATGAATTTAAAATCAAACATACGTTTAAAATAATTTGCAGGGTTCGCAACTATATACCACATAATCAACAATATTTAGTTCATAATTAAAACAATATTTGCATAGTAAGTAAATATTATAACTGATATTTAAGCATATATATATTATATATATGTTATAGAAATGGAAGCACTGCATTGAATGTTATCAGTCAATTTTATACTTAGTTGAAATTGTAATTAAAATTTGTTATTTCCACATTATCTGAGTTTTAGCACATTTTCATGTACGTCTAACTATGATATTTAGTAAAATTGGTTCAAACATTTGAGTACAGTTTTATTAAAAAAAAAATTTTCTTAAAGACTTGTTGAAAAACATTAAAAATTATATACATAATCGAGTTTCTGATAATAATATTTAAGCAAATAAAAAAACAGGTGGAGAGACTTTACATAACTATACATTAGGTGTCTAGTGGGTCATAATTACTGATCTGTTAATTTTAATTTAATGATTTATAATTGTATATAAAAACGATTTTAAACGAAGAGGTCTGTCAGCTTTTACCGCTAAGTATAATTCATGATATTATTTTTTAATATAACTATTAAAGTAATTTATTTTACTTTTAGTATAAGGTAGGTTGATATAATTTGTTTTCTAAAAATATTGCATTTACTATTTTATTAGTATCTTATTATATATATATATATATATATATTATATCAATTTAAATAATTTAAAATTAAATAAAATTTTCCATAAACACCGTTACTTAACAGCAAAAATAAATTCTAAGTAATTATATCTTGAAATAAATCAAAAATGTCATTGCGTATAGAATAATTTATAAAAACTTCATACTTTTAAAAGTTTTAAGTTCTCAAGAAATAATTAAAATTGTTAATTAATGTTTAAATAAGTAATTTTATCTGTATTTGAACTCACAATGTCTATAATAATTGTTTAATTATGATTTTACGGTTCCAATATAAAATAATTATGAAGAAACTTGTATTACATTATCAAAACTTGGATACAAAAATAAAAGTTTTTATGAATTTTTAACTTCATAATAGGTAGCAATTTTTTGTGATATTGACTAATTTCATCAAAATTTGAACTGCAAATTTGTATTTTAATATTTTTATATGGACATAAAAATAACTTATGTTGGATCTTTTATTCAATTTTCTAAAATTCAAATCCAGGAAATATTTTTCTATTATTTAATTTAGAAAACAAAATTAAAAATTTCTCATATCTGTAATAATAGTTCAAAAAGTGTCGAAATATTTTGATATTTATCATTTATTTATTTATTTGTTTGTATATTTATATAATTCAAATATTTTACGAACATTATAAGTTGGAATTGTGTAAGAATTCCAGATTTTCCTTAGTTGTTTTTCCTTGATTATAAAATTTACTTTTAGCATCCCAAAGTGCCCACTAAATCCAATTTTCTACCAGAAAGTACGTCTATTTTAAAAAAAACAAAAGCTTTTTAATTGCCTCAAAAATAGTTTATAGACACATAAAAAAACATATAATTGAAAAATCAATACATTTCACTGCTCTACTTAGAATCTAAAAATAATAAATAATAAAAAACTAAAAATAATAAACTAATAAAACAATATAAACAATATATATAGTTATTTTGTATATAAATAAAAATAAATAACTGTTTGACCAAAAAGAAAAATATGTCTAGTTGTTGTATATCAGAGTATTTAAAAAAAAAAGAAACATTCAATATAATATATACCTAATACAAATTATTATTTATTTACCTATTTTTATTTTTATTTATTTTTTTTTTTTTTTTGAACTTATTTGTCTATTTCACCTCAACGTCTATGATATTCATGAAACTGTAACCATATAACTAAAATATAACTAAAGATATAAACCATAATAATTATAGAACTTTAAATTCATTAATAAACCGTATAACTAAATCGAATAGTTTATTATAACATCGTGATTAGAATAATTATAATAAATAAAATTTCGATATTTTTTCAACGTACCTACCTATGTGTATACAGACGTTTTTGCTAGTACTTCTTCAATGTAGTTGACACATATCATAATATATTATTACAAAAAAAAACAAGAAAAATAAAGAAATGTATGCATCCTATAATATATTCTATTATCTGCATAATGCATACATAATGTTAGCATGTACACATATTGTATAGTACATTGTACTGCATATTTAGGTTATCTGCTGTATTTAAACGACATATAAAATCGTATAATATTTATAGGACACGAACGCTGAAAGATAATTTTGAATCGAACCGCAATACGTATACAATAACAATAATCGTTAGATTCGCATAGCCGTAATCTGTGTGTGTGTGTACAAACATCATATTTTATTCACGAAATAATAACGGTCATGCGTTTACAAAAACGAAATCATAATATTGTTATTTCACACAATCGTGATAAAACTGCTCGCCGTCCGACAGTAAAACTCCAGTTATACGGTTTAGTCGGACTTTTGGTGAGTTCGATATTTACCCAATGTGGGTACACTCTTTTTCAGTTTTAATGCATACAGAACGAAACACCTCGTTTTCGTGTTCTCCTCTAAGATCCGCGTATTTAAACGTGAAAATACGATGAATCAAGTATCAACCTGTACAATAAATTATAGTGTGCAGGACCGTGCATAAGTCTTGCCATATACTTTTATTGCTGGTGGATACGGAAAATTACATGTTTGATAGCCCACTTTAAATAACTATAATTAATGTCTATAATAATATTAAACATAATGAATAATGGAAAAATTTCATATATTTTTTTTAAAGTTAAGAAAATAAAATCTAATTTCCTTAAATATAAAGCTTTTTTTTGAGGTTATTAACCTCGCTTATAATTATTTATTTTTCTCAACAAGGCCAACTCATTCAGTATTAATAATTAGGTATACCGATTACTTATCAAATTAATAAAATAATGTAATTTATTATAGTAATCCAATACAAGTAATTGATACGTAGAAGTTACAAACAAAAAGTGAAAGTCAAGTAGGGATTTGTCATCCCCTTTTTAACTTCTCGTAAATACCCTCATGAAAATCCAACTATTCGACGTATAAGTAAGGAAATGTTGCATTTACTCAACGATAAAAATCCTGACGACACGACGCGCCCTAACGAACCCCTCCCGACTACGCGATTAACAATTATTGTATATCCATAATATAATAAACCCATAATACTCGAAACGCGTATGTACATAAAACCGACACCGTAAACACGGTTGATTGACGTCGTTTTGTGTAGGTGCGCGAGACCGTTTTGTATTGAACGCAGTCGATGTGATTTTCATTTTAATATGTTTTTCTTTTTTCAACACCTTATATAGGGTGATTCACAAAGAGCACGCTTACCTCCCTTTTTTTTCTACAGTAATGATATTATCAAAAATCTGATTTTAGGTTTTTTAAATATTGTTTAAATCCATATTTTAAAAAATTCTTGAGATTTTTTAGTTCTGTAGGATTTAGATTTCTGTAGGAATATCCATGGTCATATAAACTTCTGTTTTTCAAACAAAATCCTTTCTCGTTAAAATTAGCTAGGTTCTTCTGAAAACTTTGACATATCAAAGTCTGCATCTAAACTATAGTAGTTCTAAGTTATTTAACTTCAAATACTAAGTATTAAGGTTATATTATGATACTGAGCTTGGAAGATATATAGTCCGAAGTAATGTGAACATTCACATTAACCTATTTATATTTATAATTTATACTTATAACAAATACTGGACCCGATATTATATTAATTTTATATCTTTACAAAACCATTTTAAGGACTATTATCTTTGTTATAACCTTTTTAGAGTTGTTAGAATTTCAAATTGAGTATATAAATATTTAAAAAAAAAAAAAAAACAAATAAACACTAAATATAGTAAACAACGAGGAAATTAATGTGAGCACCAGAAGTTGGTTTGACAAAAATTTAACTTCTTAATAAAAAATCTCATGGATTTGAAAATATGATCTCTAAGCATTTATATTCAATAATATCTATAACAATAGAGTTTTAATAAATTCATTATTAAATGAATAAACTAGCTGGATCACCCTGTACAAGATGAGACCATGCGGTACCGTTATACAGTGAAGTGATCTCGAATTTATTATGACTTACGTATTATTGTTATTTTTTTCATCGACTTTTACGTACATGGATAGATATTGTTGATATTATAGCTTCCCGTTTTCTCCGTAGACATACAGTATTATTATTTTAAATCTGGTAGAACGTCGTCGTACAACGAACACATTTTTTGAACTCGAACAGTGTTTGACTACTGTAGTAGCTAGACAGTCCACGCCTAAACCTAATTATAGTTATTATTTTCGTATCTTTTTGAACGTTGACGCGTTCATGTAAGTTGACAAATTCGTCACTAACGATGTACTCGTATAGTATACGATGTAGTATACTATACTGACTTTTCGATGACCATCCGTTAAGCGTGTAAAGCGCAATAAAGCTTTGTTTTGGTGAACAGTGGTAATTTAAAAGAGTTTTGTCCATCCACGAAAGTGAACAAAACCAATTACATGTCCTGCGGTCGTGACAGTTTTCATCGATACTTTTAAATTTTGATAATATCATATACATTACAGTGATTGACATTTAATATTGCAGGTACACAACTTATAACACACCACGCACGGTGCTTTTGACAAACGCACCACAAAATAACAATATATTATGATATATAGTATAGGTATATAAGGTTATATATATATATATAATATATGACCCAGTATACCACTATTATATGTACATTGCTGTTAATAATTATTATAATACGTTACGTTTTGTCCGGACAAACACAAAATCAAAACACGCGGTTTTTATACGACAGCGGGTTTAATGGAAATCGTAACTTAAACGACAAAACGCTCTTTATATAACGGAAGTTATTGTTTTTTTTTCGTACGTATGTTCCCTTATTAAATTCAGAACAAAAACCAATTTCGGAGATGTCCGCATTTTTACGGTGACGTGTGTTGTAGTACGCGTATATATTTATATACGTGCAAAGTCTTTTTCACGAACAACCCGAACACGATATATTTCCCATAAGACCATGATGAGTGTAATAACTCAAATTGACCCCACATTTGCAACGTGTCCGGAAAAATCGACATTTTTTACGGGTTTACGACGTACGCGGACGGACACGTCCAGATGATCTAAATCGGTATATTCCGCGGTTTCTACGGCGGCGCCAAGGCGACGACGACGACAACGATGATGATAATATAATAGTCGTGGTGTGTTATCGAACTATTATTATAAGAGTTGCCGTTCGTCGCGTATAGCGTATATTATTATTCCACAGCCATCACCCGCCCGACACGATGTATAATAGCAGCAGAAGCCGTAAACATTTACATTACTTCTACGCCATATTATTTATTGTTGTTATAATACTCGTAAATTTTAATATACGCATGCGTACTTATAAGCAGAGGACGCTTAAGTCCGCGTACGTTTTCTCCGTCAAATACATCTGGAGTTTCAGTTCTACAAAACTAATATTATGTTTTTGTAGTACAGTGAATTGACCTATTATAAAACTTTAAGGTAGGTAAGAAAACTTTCCCAGGGAACCTCTCGATAATAATTCATCAATTCTACACAAAACATTATTAATTTGGTCTTTAATATTATGTATTTAAATGTAGGCAAATCAACTACATTCTGCATGATAATTAATACATCTTACCTTTCTACTTCTCCAATCACACTCTACATTCTGATCTACACAAATAGGTACATCGTATCCGAAACTGGCGCACCTTCTATCGCACGATCCCACTTAGCCAAACATCCAAACGTGGAGTTTTAGAGATCTTTACTCAAAAAAATTCATATACCTATAAGATTTTTTTTATCAGAACTGATCTTTAATTAATAACAGGCAAAAAGGTGTCTTTTATAGGTGGAGGTTCATTTTATGAATTCATGGAACCTGCCATACTCAAAATAAAAATCATTTATAGACTGTGTTTTTTTATTAAAAATAATAATTACATATTATATAAAGAGTTACGAACACTATAATATTTCACACATAATTATAATTAATGTTAAAATGTAAACATAAATGAAAACCCTATGGGGTACACACGTGTCCTAGACAATATTCTTAACTCTACGTCTATTAATAGTTCAATTCATTGTAATATGAAATAGAAAAAAAATATTATTGGTTTTGCTCAATGCAGATTTGCTATTTTATGTAATAAAACATCGTCAGATGGAGACAACACATGTGGGTTCGGCGTCTTCTTAAGTGGCTCTAAAAGTAAAATCATATATACTGCACGCGGCGGACCCAATTCTGACGGGGACGGCTTACGGCATTATCATACACACACGTGTTTACCATGTTTCCGCCCAGCAGGAGTCTGCAGCCAGCAGTCCGTTCGGTTCGGTTCCCCACTCGCGGGCCCCGTCCTCCCACGGTCCTCACGACCGCCGGTGTTTTCAGTGCGGATCGACCATCTCGAACGTCAAGACATTTACAGATCTGTCGATCTTCGCGGGTCGGGACGTTATCGGAATATTTAATACGACAACGCGATAATATCGAGCGACTTCTGCGTGCAGCTTTAGGACATTGTACGACGTATAGTGTCGAAATATATGTTTTACATATTGCTATTGCATGACGAATTACGGTGGCTACGTTATAGCGACGAATGGAGCTTCAACAAATTCAGTCCCCGATAATCACAGTACGTGACCCGTCGGCGGGTTTATGATAATTTATACATTCGTCTCGTGAATAGAACAGTAATTTAGTAGGTAGTTTGTGGCGACGATGACAAAGACGAACGATAGATATTATAAACCGTAGATTTACCTATTGTCGTCATCGTAGTGACCGCCACGGTCAAATCACGTACGCACAAGCGTCATATTCGGGTTTCGACGACATCATGATTATTATTATTATTACGATTTACTGTTAATATTTGTGTTTTTAAATTATTAATATTATTATCATCATAATAGGTGTTATCGCTGGGCGCGGATATACTACCCGAGTACAAGCTCCAATCTCCCAAGATCCACAAGTGGACGATACTGCACTACAGCCCGTTCAAGGCGGTGTGGGATTGGATAATACTGTTGCTGGTCATCTACACCGCAATATTCACGCCGTATTTCGCCGCTTTCCTGCTAAACGAACCGCACTTCAAAGGTCCCCGGCCGCTGAGGTTCAGTTTCGAAGATCCGCTGGTGGTCGTCGATTTTTTTGGTGAGTCTCTGCGAATTTTCTATCTGTGGTCTCCACACTATTTTTATGCCACAATAATATAACATTTACAACGTAGTAGTATGATGTTTTAATGTAACGTAGTAATCGTGATATTATTATAGTTTACGTATACCTACTGCCATATTATATTATTACATTATCCTCGAGCCACTGCGTAATTTTATTGAATTACTATCGTCTCCGTACGCCATCCATCATTTTTTTTATTTATTAATTTTTTTTTTTTTTTTTGTTACAAATTCGATAAAAACACACTCATACACACCCAGCCTGCAAATATGTTGTTCTTCTATTCGGTTTCTGTTATACGTGTCATTATTATGTACGCGTATATAACAATGCCTTCCGTTTTCAGTGGATATAACGTTCATAATAGACATCGCCATTAACTTCCGTACCACTTACGTGAATAAGAACGACGAGGTGGTATCGGCGCCCAGCAAGATTGCGTTGAATTATTTCCGTGGATGGTTCCTGATCGATTTAGTTGCCGCAATACCTTTCGACCTTTTGATCGCTGGATCGTCGGCTGAGACGGACGAGGTACGATCTTTATTTACTCACTGTAAAATATTACAATATTGTTAAATTGACGCCGACAACTGCGCGCACAAGTGTCATATCTCGTTCTTAGTGTGTGTTTGCGATATAAACAAATGGATGTATTATAAATTGGATTAGGATGTTCATGACCTTAAAAAAAACAAAATGCATGCAAATATGAGCAAAAATATCAAATTTTTTATTTTAAACAATCAAATATACGTTATTATACAATGTATTAAAAACCGAATTATTCATTATTTATTCAAAATATAACATGAATTATTTAATAGAAACTACACGTTTTATATTTGCGCCTTTGCGTGAGTTGTGACACCAATAATAATAATATATCTCGTAATCTATGTAGGCAATACCCACAGGAAAAACATGTCTCTAAAATGTATGACACGCTTGTGTAGAGTGAACGAGCTGCGTCCCAGTACGCTGTAAATCTAATAATAATAAAAAAAAAAAAACAATATTTTCAAATGTTCTTATTAAATTGATTTCGTTTTCTTTCTCTCCACCCTTCGCTGTCGACTATATAGGGTTAGCAATTTTGAAATGTTCTTGGAAATTTAAAATTTAATAAAAGTAAAATCTAAAATTATTATATCTGATGTATATAAACTAATAACCAAATAACTTTACAAAAATTTAAAAACAAAAAAATGTGTAGCTTAACGAAAAATTGGTACTTAAAATTAAGTTTGATTATTATAATATTAGATACGTTATATAAGACGAATTTATAATTTTATTTGGAATATTCACCACAAAAACAAAGTATCTATGTGTAAAAGTCATAAACATCCTAATCTTAACAATAACGAACGTTAGAAAATAAACAATTTTTTGTCCATAAAATGTTGGTATATTAACGTAATGCGTATTATAGATTATAACATAACTCATAAGATATACACCAATATCAATATAATATTGTGATGAGTAAATTTCTAAGTATATTGAGCTCATTTATATGGATACATATCGTAAATAATCCTTTCAGAGACAATAACATTATGCATGATAATTTATTAAAATGTATAATCCTTGAGTTTTTGTAGTGTATTTTTGATTTTACTCGTATGTTAGTATACACGTGATTACCATCCATTTGTTTATCAACCACACGTTTTTATATAACTGATTAAAAAAAAAAAAAAAGTTTTGATTTGACTAATAGTTTCCACTACCCATGATACAGACAATATATTTAAAGAAAATATGTATTCGTGATATTTATGTCGGCATGACAACATTTCATATTTTGTATATCAATATATGCAGCTAGTGGCGAAAAAAATATACATATCTACCTACTTAATGTTTTTTAATTTTACATAATTTTATAGTGATCTTTTTCCTTAGTAAATAAATAGACGATAATATTATATTTTAATTATTATTATAGTCGTTAGATTGTGTGTGACTAATATGACAATAATTATATAAATATTTTGTAGAATATACATTTGTTATCACAATAAATAATTTTTTGAAGTGATAAATTGTAACTATAGGAGTATACCGCAGCGTGGCTGTGTTTAAACATATATTTAATATCACCCTTAACAATAGTTTGATAATCGTTTCAGTTGACTCAGGAAACACAGAAGCCCGAAGAGGTTTGTTTGATCGGACAAAATATTTAGTGTAGTGCGTAGGCTTTAGAACGGATGACGTAGATGTACTGTATAATATATTATTATTATTATTATTATTATATATTATGACTGTAGTGTTTTGTATATTATTCTACTATTTTTTTTTTTTAAAGAAAACACCATAAAATAAGTAGTATATTAGTTTAGTAGCGTCGTGGTAATTTCGCATATAGTATATGATATCACCAATTACTTTTGATTATTAACATTATTCTAACGTATTTAGTAACTATAATATATATGCACACACGCATTTTTTCAGTGTTATAATGCTATTATGCATAATATAATCTGTACTGGACAGTGACGGTGGACGAGTTTAAAATGTATTTCGTCTAATCGTCATTGGCGTATAATACGGAGTGATCTATTTAACGTATGACATTTATTATTTTCAAAAACAATAATGTTTTAAGCACATTTCTTTTACATAATTTACAGTCCTTACAAAACGCATTTTTTTAGAAAATAATCTTTACTCTTTTGAAGAATAACATATATATTTTTCATTTCATGTTACGTAACATGGTTATTAGGATATTATAATTTTTGGAGTATTTTGATGAATAAAAATCTAATTTCGGACAAGTAATTAATTATTTTATTAGTTATAATAGCTTATAACTTATAAGTATAAAGTATTGATGAATGAAGTAGTGAACCAACATTTTGCACGGTACCTCTGTACCATTCCACACCGCTTAAATAAACACGGTTATACTCATAACCCAAAATACTCTAGTCCAAAATTTGATAATTATATGGAAGTACTCCAAAAACATTTTACCTTAGAATAACTTAACGAAAATATACAATATCCTTGAAAAAAATAAAAATAACAATGATAACGTTTATAAATAATATAAATATATATTTTGTAGAAAAATGTTGATTTTAACTTAAAACGATTTTCAAAAACTTAAATAGTTTTTTTGAAAAATTTATACAATTTTTATTTTTTTGAAATAATGAGCTTCTTACGTTAAATATATCGCCTAGTAAAGTGCGGTAGCGATTTGGCTTATAAGTCGCGATTTTTACAGCTGCAATATTATAAAATAATATTAGCGTACCTGCTATATATAATATCAATATTAATAACTAACGTAATATAACGATATAAGACCGTAATAACGCTCGATATCGCCCCGATGGCGATTGATACGATTGCAGACCACGACACTCATCGGCCTTCTGAAGACCGCCAGGCTGCTGAGGCTGGTCCGGGTAGCGCGGAAGATCGACAGGTATTCCGAATACGGTGCGGCGGTGTTGCTTCTGTTGATGGCTACGTTCGCGCTGATAGCCCACTGGCTGGCGTGCATATGGTACGCGATCGGGAACGCGGAGCGGCGTCACGTGGACAGCAAAGTGGGGTGGTTGGACATATTAGCCAACGACACGCACCAGTATTACTCGACCAACAACACGGGTGGACCGAGCATAAGGGTGAGTGATCGATGCGTTAAATCTCGCCCTATGTGCCTATGTGACATGCAATTTTCTAAACTGCATTTGGAATAAAGGGGGTATATGTGCTGTACGATACATTTTCCATAAGCTTCGTGTTTCTGTTTATGGGCGGTTTAAATCACTTTTTTTTTACCACTCTATACATTGAGACTACTCTGGTACGACACCTGTTGATCGATTAATAATATTGTATTTGGGTTTTTTTTTCCAGTCGAGGTACATTACAGCGCTGTACTTCACATTCAGCTCGTTGACTTCCGTGGGGTTTGGAAACGTAGCGCCCAATACCGACGCGGAGAAAGCGTTCACCATATGCGTGATGCTCGTCGGATGTGAGTAAATAGATTGATGGTGTGCGATGTGTTGGCCTCTCTTTAGCGACGCTTGATACATTCACACACATACTATTTTTTTTTTTATCTTAAAATAGACTTTTCCCCTATTATTTAAGTTGTCGTAGAAGAAAAAACATGATCTGAGTCCAATCAAAACGCGTATACTCATATATGTATATTATATTATATGCAATATTCATAAGAACGTGGTTTAATTTGACACTAGCAGATTTTATGTGAAAAATGTTAATGACATTATTTTTTATTATTATTAAATGTTTTACCTATATTATGTTTATTAATCTTTGACTTTTTTTAAAAAAGCTCTCATGTATGCCAGTATATTCGGTAATGTATCCGCAATTATTCAAAGGTTATACTCCGGAACAGCCAGGTATCATACTCAAATGCTCAGAGTTCGAGAATTTATTAGATTTCATCAAATACCAAATCCATTAAGGCAAAGACTCGAAGAATATTTTCAAGTACTATTATAATCGATTTTCCCAAAATGTTCGTTCTTGAAATTATTTTTTACTTTTTAGCATGCTTGGACATACACTAATGGTATTGACATGAATAGTGTACTTAAGGGTTTCCCTGAATGTTTGCAAGCCGATATTTGTCTCCATCTTAACAGGAATTTATTGAAAAACTGTTCAGCATTCAATGGTGCATCACCAGGATGTTTGAGGTGAATAATATTAATGAAATAAGTTTGCAATTTAATATTTAAATATGTAAAATGTAAATATAAATATTTAGAGCCCTATCTTTGAAATTCCGGACGACACATGCACCGCCCGGTGATACTTTAGTGCATCAAGGAGACGTGCTCACCTCTTTGTATTTCATATCACGTGGTTCCATTGAAATATTAAAAGATAATGTAGTAATGGCCATATTAAGTGAGTATTTTATACGAGTTAATTTCCTCATAAAAAAATATTGATTTTGATTTAATTTATTTAGGTAAAAACGATATTTTTGGGGAAAATCCATGTAAGCATGCTACGATTGGAAAATCGTGTTGCAACGTAAGAGCATTAACTTACTGCGATCTTCACAAGATCGATAGAAACGATTTGCTCGAAGTCTTAGATTTGTATCCAGAATTTTATCATTCATTTAAAGAAAATCTGGAGATAACATACTACATGAGAGATGTAAATAAATAAACACATTTGCTATGAACAAATTATAAAATAAATATTTGATTTGGCAATTAGGAAACACAAGTAGGTGTGGATCCTAGAGCTGGCAGGTTTAGTAGAAAAATTAGGTCAAGATCTAGTTCACAAGAACCAATTGGTGGCACAGCCAACATAGGTGCGACAAAAAAGTATTACCACAGCTTTCATCGAGGGGTATCTGAAAGTTGTATTGGACCGTCAGAGCCACTAAGAGATGATACAAATGAGAACGACAACGTCATGTCTGAGTTTAACAACAAGTGAGTCATATGTAGTGTTTATTTATTTTTCTAGCATTTATGTATAATGTATATACATTATATATGTAATGAATATATTATATTTATAGTGAGAAGTATGCAGAAGGACATGGAATTCTAGAATTTTCTACTGATAAAGCTGGCCAAGACGTAACTCCGATGAATTTAAAATTTGATGATGAAGCAATACAGAATCGAGTATCAACCTTAAATTCAATTTCCGGTAAGTACATTCCATTTTTTTTTTTATCTAACTTTTATTTTAAACAAGTATTTTCTTTGTGTCAATAAAGACAAGTAAAAATAATAATACTTACAGATAATATAGTCAATGATTAGACGAAGAACGGCAAAGTTATTTTTAGAACTTTTTTACTCTTCTTTGATAATTGTATTGTTTTGATTAATTATATTAACATAGTTATACGAAAGGTTAGCTGGGATAGTAACCTAAGCTTTGTTATGCGCTTTGTACCCAACAATTAATAGATTTTCCTTTGAGGTGAATGATTATTATTCGTTATTTTTATTGTTTGGGCGGGTTCAGGCATGTTCAGCCAACTCAAACGTAGTGTGACAGACATTCGCTTGCATGGCCTATCGCAAAAACCACATGGCAGGGACGAGGAAAATGGGAAACCTGGTAAATAAATGGGATGGATATAATGCATATGCAGTATATCTTAGTATTATTTTTTCATCAACGAGAGTTTTTGTTTTTACGATCATATCTAGGAAACTCTGGTGGTTTGAAGACATCGACATCTCATAAACACTTGTTTGCATCTCAGTGTAACGAGAATCAACCACTTCTTGAACATCAGTTACCTAGTGAGAAATTGATTAATTAAATAATGTCAACAATTAAAAATTCCTCAACAGTATGTGATCTTAATAAAATGCTTAGTTTCAGAGTCTTCTGCGCTGCATCAACAACACAAAGAAATTAATAGTGAACACACCAGTGTTCAAAACATGTCAGCAGCTGGTTTCAGTACGACTGCATCGTCACATTATGGAACCCCAACAGCCCAGAGCCCCTTACATTCCGCTTGTAAAGCACAAACCCCACCATTTCCCACCACATCTAGTAAATAATCTTGATTAATTACTATAATTATGACGATAACTGAACACATAAATCACTAGAATATATAACAATATGTTAAAAGTGTACATAATTTTGTACGTATAGTATAATATTTATATATACAGTGAAATTAACATTAAATTCTATACGAGGTCATTTATATAAATAATAACAGAGTAAAAATACATGGACCAGTTATGGAACAAAAAATAATAATATATTACTTAAGCTATTAATATAAAATATTTTAAAAACTAAAAATATACGAGTCACTGGTGAAAATATTTTACTATTAAAAGAAACTATTATACAAAAACATATTATACGACATACGTATTAAAATTAATTACTGTTTATACCAATATTTAAAATTAACTTTAATTACCGTTTTAAACTCTATACTCTCATTTTACTTTAAGTACTAATAATAAATAATTACATTTTATCAACTAGTGTCTGTGATCGCTGATAATACGACTGTGATAACGCCTCCATCACCGCAACGTGTCATAACATGTTCGCAGTGTGGGCACTCCGATGTGCATTATCGTATAGATAGACTATCCAGGCAGCTCGATAGCTTGGAACTGTCCGTCTCTAGTGATATCAAAACGATATTGCATATACTTAAACATAAGAACGGCGACTTTTTGACAACAGAAGTGAGTATTGTAGAATATGTTTACACAAATAAATTAAATATATATTTATATACTTGCACCGTTTCCGTTTCTCGTCCGTATATGTATATTTAAAAACTATAATTATTTTTTAGTCTCGGCTAGATGGATGTAGATTACGGCCGTCGCCTATAAAGAAGACATCGAGTATACCAACAAGCGATCACTTGCCTAGACCCACGTTGGCCGTGAAATTTAGGTGAGAGCAATAATTAATTACTGCATATTATAACTGAATTTATTAATTTTACGTTTATTCATTTTATGAAAAATATAAAAAATATTATATTGATACATTTTTTTAATAACTATTGAATAATAGAAGCTCATCACAAGATGAAATGAAAAGCGATAGCCGGTGTCGACAGCAAGCGTCTCCAGTAAGGCAATCGTCTGATCCTCAAGCCACCATTCCAAGGCGGAGTTATTCCCAACCTCACGATCTCTGTCAGGTACGACATTATTTTTGTTTATAGCGATAAAAAAAATGTCTATAACTAAGTTCTTTATTAAGATATATATATACAACATTACATTTTATAAGTAGGTAACTTTTATAATTATACTCATATATATAAGACCATTCATATCAATATAATTATTTATTATTTTATAATCTTCAAGAATATTTAAGTGGATAATTGTTGAAAAAACAATAAACAAAAGATTTTTATTTTTGCACAAAATGTAATATAAGTAAATGCGATTAGTAATACTAAAGTTTACAGGATGTAAAAAGAAAACAACAATTAAATGAAAATATCCTATTTCAAAATAATTTTGCTTGGTAGGTAGATTGGTACGTTAGATACACTATTAAAGGCGGGTAGTGTATTGTATAAAATATGAGTCGATAAAATAACATTATTATGTAAAACAAATAAGTTACTGTACATTATAATAAACATTTTTGACATCAAACAAAAATTATTCATAACAAAAATTAGATACAACAATAAAAGCGTAAATGAATTCTGAGGAAATAATAATGTCAATAGTTCAGGTATATATTCGCAAAATAATAGCATTATTGTACTTCAAATGATTTCTGTGTTAAAGATAAAACTCGGGGACAGTGTAAATACTAATGACAATGTCGAATTGTTTTCATCTCACGGGTACTGATCATGTGCTAATATAGTGGACATTTTAAACACTGATACATCAATGAAACGAACAGATTTATTTAGTTTGCTATAAAATATCAAAAGCTACACAAAATAATGTAAATTAACAGCAGATATAAACGTAAAAGTATCACGGTACAATTAACATACTAGGTAATATTATCTAAATAGGAAACAATTTGTTGGAAATTAAGTTCCCATAAAAAAAAAAGGTATAGAATAATGCTACAATGTGTCTATATTTCTGTTATAATAAATTAATAAAATTAAGAGACACTAATTAATACAATCACAGAAATCAAAAAATGAAAAATATAATCAAATAATTATGGTTTTTTAATAATTGTATTATAAACTAAAATGTATGTATTAGATTGCTTATTATTTTTGTGATTAAACAACCAGATATATTATAATATTATTATATAAATGTAATACCATATTACCGTATAAATTTTCAAATGAATTGTTTACTTTAATCATCTACGAATAATATAATAGTTCTATCATAGTTATGTTTAAAATATTAACTTGATAAATATCAATTTAATTTTAATAACCATGAATCATATTTTAATGGCAGTTAAAAGCATTTGTATAATATCAATATTATTTTTAGTGCTGTTTTTTTAAGACATAAATTATTCCTTTTATTCGGTCTTTTTTCATTACACAACGTCATGTTTATAAATTTATTATTCATCTCGACATTAAGGACCACTATCTAAAATAAATGTCAGACTAATTCGACCAATTTTACGACTTATTGAAAGCTATATAGTAAATAGTAATTAAATATTTATAGAATAGTTTATTTTTACATTATTTAAACCTTAGATTGAATGAAATAATTTGGACTATAGTTCTTATATTCCATGTAAAAACGAATAAAATGTAAAGTACGGACAAAAGGATCGCGCATTTTCAATAACCTGAGTGGACTTGAAAATGTCAAGAGTTTTAGAAACGTGAATTTTTTCGTGGTGTTTTTTTCTGTGTCGTCTGTGCTTGAGTCATCAACATTTTTAAAAAGATCAAAAAATTATGCTATCGTATAAAATAGTGGCCAAGTACAATGAGATATAAAACTACAAGCTTTCATTTAATTTCATAATTCATAAAAATACATAATAAAATAAAATAATAAATACATACTGCAGTTGCAGAATTATTGCTTTTGCGCCATTGTTTAATTTATTTTTACTTACATTAAATGACAAAACATATAGTGTTGTTATCGTATAATACGATAAAAATCAAATCCCACTTCGACCTAAATATATATAATTGAACATCGGTGTATTGTAGAAAAGTATAAAATCATGATAATATGTCCTTGCGTGTTGCACAAAAACAAACCTCTTTACATTTGATCCGCTTTTGCGGTAGCCAAACTTTTACTAAAATAAAATAACTTTTATTAACTACGATAAAATCGTCATACGCTCCGTTAGAATTTGATTCGGTCATACGACTGCAGTATACCTACAGGATGTATCGGAGATTAAATAAAGTGCACATAACTATTTAGACTCAATTCCTTGGTAATATCTTGGAAACGTTCAACGTTAGAATATTGATCGTGTTCACAAACCTGCAGCAGTATATTTTATTAGTTTGTTTGTGCGTATTGTCTAGTCCAGTGGATTTCAACCGTTGACTCATCGTGTGAGTTCTAAAATTAGGTCACCATATATACCTATGTCCTATATTTCAATAATAATAATAAAAAAAAAAAACGATTTAAATCTTAGACTTAAATAATACGTATGCAATTATTATTTATTCATTTTTATACCAATTCAGTCTTGATAAAATATAATATAAAACAAAAATTAGTTTTTAACAGTAATTATTATATAAATAAAACAATGTTATATTATAGTACCCACTTATGATTGTGTACTGACATATTTTTATCCCATCAAGTAGTTTAACGTGAGTCACCATAAATATATTACATAATTATAATATAACTAGTTGCTATTTTATTAAAAAAGGATGATTACCACTGGTAAAGTCCATATTATGTTAAATATCATCTAATGACTTACTGTGACAACTAGGTATTTGGTATACATATTCAATTTTTACTTGGATGAAACTATTTGAAATTGTATTATTTTCAGATTTCATGTCTGCAATTATTGCGTAATAGTAATAGTACAACGCCTGATATCATCGTTACTAAAAATAGGCGTCACGCGCGTAGAAATATCTTTTATAGTTGAAAATCCTGAACAATTTAGGAATAATATTAATATATTATATACATTTTATTATTGTCTCGAATGTAACAAAAGTATTATAATTGTTTTATTTTGGTATAATTTCATATACTTCATTAAAGTATTATTTTTTATAATTATTGTTATTTAAAAAATAATAATTAAATGGTTTTAACGTGGTGGTTTAATAATAATATTACTGCAAACGGCCAATTTTATTGGTATTATGATAATACATTTTATAAAATATTATATTTTAATAATACCGTAAACATAATATGTTACAATAATTGTATATCTATTTACAGACTCAACAGAGCCGTTTTGTAAGGGATACGCCATCGGCTAACCTGTTTGATGTATCCAAGTGAGTATTACACTATGTATTATAAAATATATTATATAGGCGTAATAGAAACATAAAACATTGCGGAGTGTTAAAAAAATAAAATAAATATTATTTTTAATAATACAAATTAAGGATCGAGAAAATATAAAACAATTAATTTATAAAACACATAGCAATATTATATATTATAAAGTATTCTAATAACCATTTCTTCTGCACATGATTTGATAGCGTGACGACTGCAGCAGACGCCACACCACCGGTTGCCAGTCTGAAACGACAACAGTTCGCCAGTTTGCGGTGTACGACTAGTTGTTCCAGCGACGATGGCAACGTAATTGAGTTCACTCCACTGGCGCCACTCGCCAGGCTAGACTCGTTGCACGAAATGGTACGCATTACGAAATGTATTATTATTTATTATTTTATGTACTACACACGTATATCATTATTGTTTTTATTGTAGTCGGGACTTAGGAACGCGATCGTACAGTAGTGTGCCACCATCGGGTCAGGGTGTTGGGGGTCGGTAGGTTTGTTTGTGGGGGTGGTTAGGGTGTGAGTGCTTTAAGTCTCGAGACTTGTCGAAATGCGTTTTTATTGTTTTTTCGTATTTCGATTTAGCCCAGTGATCGTGGCCTTCGTATTTATATAAATACACGATTGTTCCCTTCTTCCCGTCGGTACAATAAAACCAATACCGAATCGTTTGCCGGCATTTTACGATATATTTTTCGTAAAATAATGACACGCGAAAAGCCAATGATCTTCGATATAGCTTTGTAAAATCTACACTGTCTGCAGTGTCAAACCCGTGTACGCCAAGGGCGTGAAAATGAAATGCAGCAGCAGACTTTGAAAACATTTTTTCAAACTACGGAAGTTTCGTACTTTTCATATTACAGTTTTAAACTTATAACTTATAGTATAGCTGTAGGCGTATCTACCAGCGAGATCAGCACGTCGACGCGAATTCTTCGGTGTAGTGTTCGATCGGTCAACTCGTCTCGAGAAATTTAAAAACAAAAGATTATTATTTCTAAAACTATTATTATTGATTAATACTCCCACGAGGAAACGAATGTCATCGGACGTACAATACGAGTGTGAATTAAGACTCGTGCCGACCTTTATGATGCTAACCTTTTGATTTTTGACAGGATACATCCGAGACGCAGAGTCGCGCGAGCAGTACGACGGCCAGTCCAACGCACCAACAACAACAACAAGGGACCGGTTTCTAGCGTCAACAGCCACTGAAGAGGGCGCGATCATATATTCACGAGCTTGTTTTTGACTCTTCGTTTCTTTTTTGTTTTCTTTATTATTTATTTTTTTTTTTTTACATAATTCACGAAAAGCTTTGCTCTCGAGTAAATAATATACGTACATCCACTATAATAATATGTTGAAATTTTTATTCGTAATCACACGTTTTTAAAGAAAAAAATAACAAAACAATATATTTAGTGTTATTTTTGTTAAAACTTATTTACGGTTTTTATATACGCTGTAAAAAAAAAAAAAAAAAAAATAATAAAATAAAAAGACGAATAAAATTTTTTATAGGGGTTTTAGAAGATCGAATTTCAATTTAGATAGAAAAGCGTCGACGGGGAATTATGTATCATTATAATATTATATACTTGGTTTTTATTATGTAAACTACGAAATATTGAAATTTTTATATATTTAATTTTAGGCATAATTTGCTTATTTTTTATCAATAGCAATTTTTAAAACACTGTTTGCTTTTTAGAAAGCCATTTGTACATTTTTTGTTTTTTAATAGTAAATATTTAATGTTCGTTTATTAATTATTATCTGTTCTATGTCATTGCCACTGAGCCCAGCTTCCAGTTATTTATCTGATACTCAATTATTTCTTCATTACCCGTCTATAAACTAAATATGCAATATTGTTTTAAATCAGGTCCGTGCTACTCTCAAACGCATTAAATTCTTCCTTTCCGTTATAATTGTGAATGTATTTTCCCATTATTTATAGAAACTTTAAACCTCGCTTTTTATGTATCATTTTCCGGTTTATTAATTATGATTCTACAATGTTATGATATGCTAACAATTGTCTGTGCAATAATAATGATAACAATAATACTGATTGTTTAATCCACGTGCTCACGTTAATTATTGTAAAATTTTTACATTTTATATTTTTTAAGTAAACAAAAAAAAAAAAATAATTATTAAAGAACACCAATATAATTCCTGTTACAATTTGTTTACCACCATCAATATTTTATTTTATATCATTTTGTTATTATAAACTATATATTAAAAACAATCAACTGTATTGTAGTTTTAAACAAACAAATTCCAAATTTGCAACGAGACGCAAAACAATTTATATAATGACTGTTGTACCAACTATTATCAATCGAAATAAACTGTAGAAAAATAAAACTTATTGATATTATTTTAATACATAATTTATCTCAAAAAGTATATACTTTAAGTTATTGATTTTGAAAAATTGAAAGTTTTCAACCATATACTAGAATGGAAATCTTATTCTTTGTTCAAAAATATTGAAAGGAATAATATTTATTAATTATTGATATACCTAGAATTTTGATGTACTTAAGTATACAAGTATATTACAATTTATTTAAACTATTATAAGTTAACTAATTACGTTAAACGATCCTGTATCAGGGTTACAGTTTTTTACTTGCAAATTATATTATAATATTCTAAAATTAATAATGTATAAACATATAATTATTTCGTATTCGTAGACTCATTGTGTACTCGTAAAATAAAATATTTTATTTTTACTAAACAAAATACATCATTGCGTATATTCGATAGAGATAAAAATAATGAAAGTATACCTTAAAGTAGGTATAATAAAATTATATTTTAAATAAAATGAAAATGATATAAAAAAATCATATCAGCCATAAATTATTTTTAATTACTCGAACATTTTTTTAAATTTAAATTATCAATTATAATATATTATATTATTATATAATGGTACCTATATAGGTACTTTTTGACTGCTTAGTATTATTATATTAAAATTAATTGTCATTTTACTTTAAATTAACATTTTATTTCTTCTGAATATTTTGTTTATATTTATATTTATTATATTAAAGTTTAGATAAGCTGTTAGGTAAAACATAAAAATAAGACTGGATAAAATGTATTAGGAATTCATAAATTACATTATTTATTATATTGGTTAATAAATTGTAATTTAAGAAAAATAGTAAAAATGATATTTAATATATTATTATAATAAAACTTATTATTATTACTATTTAACGATTATTATTATTATTATTATCAACTTGGTCTAAATGTATTATTTATTTTTAATCTGTGGCTGCCCTATTTTTTTATTATTTTTTTTTAATTATTTAATTAAAAGAAAATATCTAAAATTAGGATAGTATATTTTAAGTTAAATATTCATACAGACATACCAGATGAAGTCATCATCATATAACATGGGTATAACAAATTTAGTTTTTTTTTAAATACTCAATAAAAATGTGTTTATATATTGATCACATTAAATATTTTTCCTAGAAACAAACAACTTTAAAGTGTAGTATGTAACTAAAATTACCGTAAATAATTATAATACTAAGTACCCACTGTCCAAGTATTATACATATTTATTTTATGAGGGTATCAAATTATTCAATTTATTAAATCGACGAATTTAAATAAAATACAATCTATTTAAAAACTCAAAATGTTAAATGTTATGTTTAATTGCGATAGTAATAACAAAATTAGTTATATGATATAGTGAGATATTTTAGACACTAGAAAGTTGGCAAAAAATATAATAATATGTATCAGATTTTACATTTGCGTTATGTATGGTGATACATTTAATACATTTTACATTTAAGATAGAAAAATAGCTGGTAAAAATTGAAAAGTAAAGAAGTCAGGAGTCATGACAATTTAGTTAGATTACAAAAAAATTAATACGCGACTTGATTTAATTTAATTAACCGACTTTATTAGACCGACTAAACAACTGTCAATTTTTAATGCTAATTGAAGTATAGATATTAAACTCTGTGAACATTATTATCATTATTACAATACGCAAAGCCTCTGCGGCCACCTACGACGATGTTAATTATGTACCGTTTTCGGTCCCAGCATTAATAGTTTGCAAAAACATCCATGTGCGTTTTTGAACTGCAATATAGTTTCCTCGACAGAAAGCAAACGCGGTGTAATAGCTTCCCGCCAGGATTCCTGGTCTCAAAATATACCAAGTAAGTACAACGTGTATTTTATAATGAAATTGAAATATTTTTCAGAAAATATACATAGTATATTAAACAATTTTAATGCAATGCACAGGTATTAAATGTCTAACATAATATAGTGTTATGTATGGTCACACTGCACTTCAGCAGGTAACCTTAAAAATGCAATATTGTAAAGTACTCTCGGGTAGTCGAGTTAAGGCACTAAATATACTATAGTCTATAGTGCCCTAGTCGGGTACTCGGGTGTGTCATGCCCGTTTAGTCGGTTGCTATGGTGTTGCCCATGTGTTTGTACTTTTTCCATTATATAATTATTAATTAAATTATAATAAATTGTTGTTATTACCATTAATCTAATTGTGTTCTCAATTACAATAATATGAAACATAACATATAGTAGTGCTATAATAGCAATAATATTTTATTTGATAAATTAATTAGGTAATAGATATAATAAAATATATAAATGAAATTACTGTGATAGGAAAAAATAAAGTTTAGTTATTGCAATTTAATGAGATAACTTACATGTGCTTCTGTGTTAAATATAATATATTGTATACATATTATTCATAAGTACAGGCAATAATATAAACTATACATTACGTCAACTATAGACTAATACAATTGTTAGACCAATATAAATGTCTAGTATAAATCGTGCTAATAACCAAAGATACATTAAAGAGAAATGATTAAATTACATTGTACATCAATATTTAATGTTGTCTTAATGGTAGTAGTTTTTCCATGTAGAAAATACACGAAATATACCCAATTTAAACATTTTATTGAATAAACTAATTACCATTTCTTATGTTTTTCTCACTAATTTTTTAAAATATTTAAAGAGACAAAAATAATGATAACAAATTATTTGTTAACATACTATTCATATTACAATAAAATCCGAATAAAAGATGAAATACATAATGATTAGTTGAGACTAGAGATAAATAAGCAAATGTTTATTCAGTTATATGTTGTATAGTTGTCACGTCAAACTTAATGTCTATCCATCTACGTCGATTTTATGATAAACTTTGTAAATGGTAAAAGTTTTAATAAGTTATTTAGTTCTCACAATAATTATATCTACGAAAAGTTTAGAAAGCAAGTGAATACATGTTATAGTATAACTCAAGGTTTATTTTAGTTTATAAACATAATATTATGTGCATCAATTTCTTGTTAAGTTGTTCATAATATAAGTATCTCGAATAATTTAACAAGATAAAATATTTGAGCGACTTGCTTAAAAAAATATCACACGAGATATCATGTTATTATTATGTGCAGACTCTATTAATTTATTTTAAAGCGAAAAACAAATACAAATTAAACTAGCTGTGAATATAAAAACAAAATATTTAATGTAAAAATTTACGTTTTTTAACAATACATATTATATTATTTGTAGGCAGAGTTGTATAATAGTTGTCATGTTAAATCAAACAAACTAAAGATGTTTCCATAAAGTATCTTAAAAGTTATGAAATAAATTTATGATCGGTTATAATTATAATACTCATAATATTATTATATATATTATACATATATAATAATCAACTTATGCTAGAAATAGTTTGGTTTTAATTAATGAATTAATATAATGGTATGGTTTAGCAAAGCTCGGATATTAATAACGATATGATAATATGCCTTTAAATGTTATTACAATTTAAAACAGTTTCATACTAATATGTTTAATGAGTTTTAAATCATCTAATTATATCTCTGATTTTAAGAAAATTAAAATAAATGGATTCGTGAATCATTCTTCTGGTAAAACTAATACAAAGTATTTTTTTCTCTAAATTTACTGTTTAGATAATATATTGTAAATTATTATACGCAGAGTATATTAGGTACCAAATTGGTTTCTCTATCAAGCCAATTTATGTTACGGATGCATTTTCATATCATAATAACTTATTATAAATGTGTGAATTCAATTACATTGCTACCACAGCAGTGGTAAAATGTAATTTGACATAATTTACCATACTGTGGTATACGTAATATATATATATATGTTTAAGCCTTTACTTTTGAATAATATTTATTATGCTATAATATGTCATAATAGTATTGTTTATTTTTAAGTGTTAAACGTTTTGAACATCTATATGATATTTTTTTATGAATATGTACAATGCAGTATTTATCAATATATGTTTTTTTATTTTTACTTTATCTCCAATTCCAATTAAACATTAAGTCAATGCCTGCTCGTTAAGTTTATTTTAAACTACAAATTTTATAAATATCTATCCCCAATTTTAAAAATATCATAAAAATTGGTTACGAAGTTTTTCTAAATGGTCGAAAACACTATTTTCACACATTAATACAGACATTATTATACATAAAACCATTGATAATATATATATAAGAATCTGAGGACAACTAGAGATATTTTAGTGACTCTGGGCATTTATTTTTCCAATTTTTAATTGCCATACGCAATAATACTATGCCATTCATATATTTATTTTAAATTTATTCTAGTTTAAAATAAGTTATCTATTCATTCTAGTTATTTTTATAATAGTATAAAATATATTATAGATAATATACTTTATGATAATATGTGGTTTTAAAAAAATTGCACCCAGAAGCAGGTCTGTCAACCAAATTTTGTTTTTGCTAATTTCGCATTTTTTCAATACTTTATCGAAAGTAAAATTATGTTGGTTCATTGTAAATATTTATATTTACTTATTCTATGCACAGAAATATATAGTTTATGCTTAATTTAAGTTAAAATTTCAATCATTTTTATTATTTCATTGTATAGCGTTATTTTAACACTATACTTAATACTTATATTATAATATTATGTTAGTAAAACGTTTTTAAACTTCTAGTCTTTAGGTATCCTTGTATACGTGGTGATTTTCAAACACTCTAAAACCATTGTTATGCTTAAACTATACATTTGTTTAAATATTCTGGTTTATGGAATTTTTAATATATACATACATTTACAGCATAATTTAAGGATATAAAGTGGAGAAAAGTGATCACGTTAGCTATAATATCTGTTTTTTATTCTGATTGTATAGACCTATGTACACAATACGTAAACATTATTTCCAATTAATTAAAAAATCAGTTGCGGACGCTAGATTCGTTATAGTATCTTGTCGATAAATTATAAAATTATATTTATATTTATATATACAGGTGACATTCTCATAATAAGTTGGTAGTATAACCGTAACAGGTGCATATAAACAGCTCAAATTATAATGTTAGCCAAAGTCTAAAAAATTGCAGAGTGACCTTACAGTATTCAACAAAAAAAAAGATTGAAATTTATTACTCGAATAAAGTTTGATAACGTTAAGGTTAGGTTTTGGAATAAAGTCACCAGAAATAAAAGTAAAGGTTTTCTAACTGTCCTGTAAGATTAGACGAAATCATGAAGTTTTCTAACAGTATCTAACAAGTATTATTTGTTTGTTATAATTCATATGTTTATATTGCCATGGTTATACTAGTAACTTTATGAAGAATTAAATTATTAATATGCATTGTACCTACTTCTTACTTTGATATCGTGTTCGTAAGTCATTAACTTTGGGAAACAAACATCGTGGGTTTCATCGGATCTGAATGATTAGGTTAGGATAGACTCAAAAATAACAGATATGTGTATGTAAACCAGATTCATTTCGCTAGAATTTCGTTGTACAATACAACACTCCGCACTAACTAACGATGGCGAGAATACGATTTTGATTCAGATTTTAAAATCGTTGAGAATCAAAAGGTGTGATTGAGGTTAAATCAAGTCGATGATCATTTTAAGACTGGCTAACAGAAAACATCGAGGTGATACTAGCTACGTGCATCACACCTAATAAACTAATGACAATTTTACCATCGACTGTGTGATTACAGGTATACAACTTTGATTGTAGTACACTACAAGTCTACAAACTCTGCTGACTAAAGAAAAAATTTGGCCCACAAATTCCATATTTTATACGGTATATTGGCTTTTGGGTAACCGAACATGGATGTCATAAATCAGTCGTATAGAAGAACACAATTATTATCGGTATTTTTATCAGCATCCACTGAATCGGTTGGTTCTCAATCAAACCATGATACTGGTGTGTATGGATTAATCGATGGGTATGGTATGCGGTAAAATAAATTCCAACGGAATAAATAGTACGTACGTTTCGTACTGAGAATGACAGGTGAAGATAAAACCTATGTCATGTCACCTACATTATTCAAAGATTCCTTTATGTTAGTTATAGGTTATTCGTCCACTTTGAGATGGGTTAGGTTAAGCGACTTATATTAACGATTAAAAAAATACAACAAATCTCACCATTTGAATATAATATCTCATGTGTGCACAAATAATATTGAAAACTATAAAGTTAAATGGAAAATAAAATATAAGTTTCAGTAAAAGTCCATCAACGTAGCGCCAGCTAGTGTCGAAAGTGTGCTTTATGTTCGGAAATGATTACTACGACGACGGTAGATTCGACAGATAACGCTGCTTTTATTTTACGGGAACACATTTTTTGGTATCGAGTAAAAACTACCACCAATTTCATTATTATTTACAAAACTAGAATATTATTAGCTATACATTTATTTTATTTGTGAGCTTTAAACTACTAATTGTTAAGGATAAAATTTTATAAAAAGTGAAGTACAGTCAATTAAAATAAAAAAACTAAGATTTCAAAATATAACATAAAACAACTATCTATATAATTCAGATTACTAGTTATTAGTGGTTGCAATAAAATTGAGTGTACCGATTATAAATTGGTTTAACTTAACTCTTTACGCACATACTATAACTAATGGTTATTTTGATATAACATTTTGTCTTAATTAAATTATGACTGGACTAATAATTAATGTATTAGTTTTAAAATCGTTTTGTATTTTGCTTATACATTTTTTTACGCCTATCCTCACTTATTGGAAAACAAAAATATTTAACAAACGTCAAATTTCAACTTTATCTTTTGCAGAAAATGGTTTCTAGTAGCAAATTAAATCTAGTTAGCAGATCAACATCCTGTTAAAAACTGTTTTAGCATGCAATGATTTATCTTTGCAAAATTTAAATATAAAAAATCCTTTTCAGTGACAGATATGAAACGAGGAGGTTAACTCAACACTTTTATTTAGTAGTGCAATTTCCCTAATTTTTGAATTAAAACTTAATCGTTTTTTTTCTCGTTTATCTAAGTTAATTGACTCGTGCAGACGTTGTTTATCTTCAACTAATTATTTAAAATATTAAAATGAAAAAGTATCATTCCATCACGATTGTTATACATTAATACTTTTTAAGTATTTGCATCCTTGGTCTGCTTTATGGTGACCAATTTAACTATAAAAACTCGTTTCAAAATAAATGTATGCACATGTGGTCATATTTCTGAGTGTAATTTAGTAAATAATATAATATTCTAAATGTGATTTGACCGTAATTAGACCACTGCAGTGATATCTATAATTTTTCTACAATTCAAAGATACACTGCATTAATCTTAGTTTATTTTTATCTTTAGGGGCACGAACATGATTTCAAAAATATTACGGAAATGATAAGAATATCCTAAAATAATAATAACATATCCATGATTCAATGTTAAGGGTTTGGAATTCATGGTTATTTCAGTGCATTATACAATATAGAGCAGGTAAGCAGGTCTACCGGTCTCCACAGGGGTCCGCTATATACAGTACATAATATTACATAATATATGTAAATATTTTGTAACCATAACCCGTCGCAGAGGCCATGGTTTGAACATCTCGACGATGAGTCTACCGGGATGACAACACGCGAGTTCCGACGAGATCCAAAAAATTTCTGATTCAAGCGGTCATCGCGCAAGTCTAGGGGCTCCGCAGTCATAACAACACAGGCGCGCGCTTCCCGCCGTCGCTGACGTCGTATCGCCCTCCGCCCCAAAAAACTACCCCACCACCTTGCTACCCTCCTAAAGCCCTTCTCGGGGACGCGTACGACACATTCGTGGCAGTGTTACGGTGATCGCAGTGGTACGACGCACGGTCGTCGACATGGACGCGAAACCCACGGATCACCGAAAGTCCAAACGTGAATTACGATACGCCGAATCTCAACTCCGGAATCTCAATACGAAAATCGTAAGTGTTCAGCTCTGTCTGTCTGTTATTTTCGCTCTCTCACTTTACTGTAAAATTCGTGATAATGTTACCCCCCCCCAAAAAAAAAAAAGACGATTGTCTGCTACTTCACTGTTTCACATCATAACAATTCATGTATATTGTATATATAGCATTATACAAAACATAATATACCGTGAGAATGTCTCATAAATTATATAGTTGTACATAAAATTTAATCGTATACCCACATAAACGATACTGTAATTGATCAAAATTCTCGATCATGCATTCTAATATAAAAACAATAATATACTAATATACACGACTGAATAACTAGAGCTGTGTCCATTATAATATGGAATTCTACAGACCAAAAACAGGTTTACATCGCAAAAATATAATTCAAGTTATAATAAAAAAATATAAATGAATGAATAACTAATATTTCATTATTATTTGATTTTGAATTAAAAGACTACGAATATTCATAAACACAATCAAAGTCTCGATGAGACAATAAGTTCCGTAAATTTTTTATTAAAAAATATTGATGGTTGATACATAAAATATAAATACAAAATAAAAATTAATTTGTTATATATTATATTAAATTAAAAATAATTTATATATTTTAGTACATACATACAGGAGCGCATTAAAGGTTAATATATTATGGGGGTGCAGTTAGTTTGTACCCCTGGTATATTTTATGAATCCTGAAGTATGAACAACTTAAAAAAAAATGTCATCGCTACGCTTGCTATTAAAGTTAATTATTTTTATTTCATACAATATTATAGCAACTTAAAAATCTTCTTATTTTACTCATTATCTATTTGAATCAATGATTTTTAATAGTACTGGAAGATAGAATATTTAAATCGCAAGATCTTTTTATTTAATTACCTAACTAATAAATAGTACCTAAGACCTAAGTAACTTCTGTATTTGTAATTATTTATGGAGATATATCAAACATTGATTTGTCATAATAAATGTGTCTTAACAATAAATTCAACTTAATTAAAATAATGAATGACAAATAAATTATAAATAATAATAAATAAAAAATAGTGTCATATAATAAACTGTTTACATGTTTATGTATAATATATTGTTAAATAAATGTCCATACTGTGAAATAATTTTATATACCTATATAATGTGTATAGTACATTGTTATAATATTATTATTAGTTATTTCTCAATTCTGTGTTTTCCATTATTATACATAATACAATTTGCATGGTTCCTTTTTGTAAACGTAGACTGAAGAAGCTTATATATATATATATATACAAAAAAATCAGAAAAATTTACCGCCTCCCCCCCAAAAAAACTTGTTCCAGGGACAAATGCCCCATTTGCCCCCCCTTTAATGCGCTCCTGTATACATAACAATTGATTGAAATAGATTATCTTAATAATTTTGATTAATTTAAGCTTAATTCGAAAAGTTATTTTTTCTACCAAAATAAACCCCTAAACATTAAATTGGTCTTGTTTAATTTTACTTAGGAATTGTTGATAAAATGGGATAAAATAGTGTTCATATGATTGTTTAGAAAAATATTTACATTTTTAGTTTTATTTAAAAACTTTTATATTATTCCTTAGTATTTTTTACTAAAATATAATTTTTTTTTTTTTTTAGTCAACAATAGTTGTTGAATAAACATAACAGTTGTTATAAAAATTAATGGATAATAAACTTTTTAAAATATTTTTTTATATATTATATTATATTATATATATATATAACTCTATCATGGTTTACACAAATATTTAGCATATTTATTACAATTTCTCGGTAAAGATATTTCATGTTTTTGTGCAAAAAGATTAAAAATTCAATTTTAGCATAACAATGATTTTCTTTATATAGGTAATTTAAGATTTATGTATACCTAACTAGAAATTAAAATTGAAAAAATTCTTGTTTATTATTAGCAGTATTGAAAGTTGTATGAATAATTATTTTTAACAAAAACATTTTGATTGACAATCAATAGCTATTTAATATAATACGGATATAAATCATCGTCAAGTATAGCTTATACTAAGTATTAGAAACCTACAGAGAAAAAAATACTAAATACATACGTTATAAATTAAAGACGTTTCACATTAAATAATAATGTTACGTAGCAATCCTACTCAAATAGCATTAAATATATAAAATATTAATACGACGAAAAAAGGAAACTAATAACGTTGTTTACTCGTATACGATGTAATCACGTTATACGTTGTTAGATTTGAGAATATAAATCGGGATTTATTTTAAGATAAACATAAGAAAAACAATTTACACTTTATTGATCATAGTTAACTGGTGTAGGAAGTTATAAACTTCAAACTTGTAATACAATTTGGATGAAAATTATAAAAGCTATTTATGTTACACAAACGTCATGATTAATTTTTATTGTTTTTTGTTTAATTATTCAATATTAGGCTAAATAATAATAAATTATAAAACACGTATAAAATATTCACAAAAATTATCCAAGATTCACTTATCATTTGATCAACTGGTATTATTTTAATCAGATTAATTTAGTATAACTGAATATTTTACTACACGATTTAAATTATATTTTCTTGAAACGTTTATTTATGAATAACTTATAGTTTCAGTTTATATATAAAAAAAAAAAAATAGTTAAATTTAACTATAATTTATCAAACTGATAGAATCCTAAGCTATCACAAATTCTATTTGACATATAAAATGTATCATGCATCTAATTTTAAATTATATAGGGGCTTTATTGATAAGGTTGTGATACCCTGTAAATATTTATACAACATTTATTTTAAACTCATATTTTTATAAATAAAAATATCTAGTTTTGATGATTTAATTGAATGGACTTATATTTTTAATGTTATTATATAATTTTATAATTATTACTCTAAAATCAAAATCAACTAAATAAGAGTAAAATTAAACTTTATCATTAACAGTTAATACCTTTTTTTAAAAAAGTATAGTACCTACCCACTATTTTTTTTTATTCTAATAACAACCATAATAATGATAATAAATCAAACTAGATAATAGTATGTCAAAAACTGTTCGATTATCAACATTTAATATACACACACCTATTTATATATTATTATTACATTTTAAATTTCTCTCATTCATTTACAACTACTACACAAATAAATAAATATATGTTTGTTTAAAGTAGATATTGATATTTATAAAGATACCAATTTAACTGTGTATGTACTATGCACATATTGTACGTATACTGACAAAGCTAAAATATTGAAATGTTACTATACCTAAATGTATATTTATTGACCTCCTAGCTTGTCAACTAAGTCCCAATTCAATCCAACATAATCCCGATAAAAAAAAAAATGTATTGTTATGTTATGAAAGAATGGTCATACTGTATATTATAATATATTTATGAGTAGTACTAATAACTTATAATGTAATATTCTGGCATTGTTACAAATATAAAATCCATTTTTATGCGTATATAAAATACTTGTACATTTTATTAGGTACACTACATTGATTTAGTTTTATAATATCTATTGTTCTGCATAAGAAATTATTGCAATGGAATATTAAAAAGTGCAGTAATATCATATTTTTAATCCAACTCATTATATTACAAACTATATGTTTGGTAAAACTTTATATACCTATTTACATATAATAAATAATCTAATATTGTTAGTTCAAATTTAAATTTAAAACTGTTTAACGTCGTGTATATATTACATAATATTATGATATATTATTGTCTATAGATATCATAGATATTTTAAAACCTTACAATATCAGAATATTGCTGAATATGCCATCGAACTGTTCAAAAGGTCTGATACTCTAATTAAACAAAATATGAAATTGCCAGTACAATCACCATATATTTTTCATTAAAATAAAGTAAGGATCATTGAAACTATATATATATTTGATTACTTATATACCTACTTGTATGGTTTACAAAAGTTTTCAAAATTAAATCAATTTACCAAAATAGTTTTATGAAACTTTATTTTTATATTTTATATTCATTACATTTAATTAGGTAGTGAATTTGATGAAATACTTTTAAACTATGTAAAACGCCGTGTTCAATGAACTTATTTTATACTACGTGCATAGTTACAAGATATTTGTTTATGATTTGTTAATTATTGTGAATATAATATGCCAATTTTAAATTTTAATAAATTAAATACATAATAATATCTTCTATAGTAAGATTTTATACCTTTTAGATTCTAAGAAGTACCTTGCTTTTCAAATTTATAGTAGCTAGGTATTATACATGAAATCGAAAACAGGAATCAAGTATAAATTCAATAGCTAAAATTGTTTATACTAAAAATTGATTAAAACCTCGTCATTGCTGTTACTAGTACACTTAGCATTGGTATATTGTATTTTGATAAGACGCTAAGTATAATAAATATGTCACACATCATAATTCACTAACTTTTACTTATAATGTTTAACACTAGACGAATAATTATCATGCTATTATAGAATAGATCAAATAAAGAAGTATGATAAGAAAAAATATTTTTTTATTATTGATAAGCCAGTAATTTTTGTTCAACTTACAAATTAAAAAGTATTTATTATATCAGGAATTTATAAAATTCAATGAATAATTTTGATTTAATTTTAAAATTAATAAATAATAACGTTTATTTAAATAATAATTTCCATAATAATAAATATACATATTATATTCCACGGTAATAAAATATTAATATTAATACATACTATTGTTTTAATTATTATTACTTGTTTTTTGTTTTTTGTTTTTTTTTTTTAATACCCCTAGTACGTTCGAATAAATAACCAAATAATAAACATATATAATTTATGAAAAAATATTTTTCATTTATAGAATGGTTACACTTAATATTTTAAATTACAGTTTTTTATACACAACCAAAATATATATTATAACTTATAAGTATATAACACAAAGAGGCCACTCATCAAAGAACCTATTAAAAGTTGCACATACTCATTTTATAAGTATCTTATTAGTATACGACATATACCTACGTATAATAGTTTTAATTATTATTATTATAAATAATTTCAAGTAAAGTATAGCAATTCGTGTGAAAATAAAATAAAATTTAAAAATAATTTAATTTTTGAAAACACCATAGGTATCAATATTTAAGCTAAAATTATAATTTCAACTAATTGTTTACTAAAAATATTATAATCTATTTTTTTTTTTTGCAAATCTCTTCAGTAAAAATTTAATTTAAATAAAAATACGATAACTTTTAACTTTCCTTAGTTCTTTGTACATTTTGTTTAGTGTTCAAGAATTTTTCAGCTGAAATATGTTTCCTTTTTAACCTTACACTATCTTTAAACATCTTTTTGACATAGTGTTGTTCATTGTCAAACATTTGGAAACTGTCAGACCAAATTTTTGGCTTTTTTCGTGTTTTAACACATCGTAACACTATTTATTTTTTTATTAAACTACACTACAAGAAGCTTGTTTCTTTTATGATTTTTAAAAAGCATTTTTTCTGATTGTTTAATACATGGTTATCTACAATACTAACAAAATATTTCAAACAAATTTCGGTTATTGAATCTTTATTTTTTAGTCCATAAATTAATATTTTTATTTTTATGTATTTAATTCTTTATTTCTGTTTTTGATTCCACAAAATATTTTTGAATAGTTCCAACAATATTTTAACTTAAAATAATTTAGTATGAATAGACAGCGTTCAGTCATACAATTTTTTAATTTAAAAAAGATTTCTAAATTTATAATAATTTTAATTGAATTAAACATAAAGATTAAATTTAAACATGTAATTTTTTTATTTTTTTTAATATACAAAGTGTTTATACTTATTTATGTAAACAAATGAATTATCCACAAAATCCATTGTTTAAAATTAAATATATCATTAAAAAATTATAATTTATATTGAATAAGAAGTAATCTATGTATTTTTAAATTGTTTAGATGTTAGGACAGTATTTTATTTTTTCTATTTTTCTATTGTTTATCTTTTAAAAATGCAAACTGATTGTAAAATAATTTTTACTTTAAAATATAGTAGTAAATTAGTTTTAAAACTTGTTTAAAAAATAAATAATGTATAAGGAAGAAGATAATAAAAGATAAGTAATTTAATTATATAAAAAAATTATTCAAATATTTTGATATTTTTACTTATAGGTATTACGTTTTTAAAGTTAAAACTTATTTCTAATATTTTCTCTAAAAATATGAATCTTATTTTGTAATGATGTGGATACAAAAAATTAAAATAATGGGTTTAAAAGTGTAATAAATGAGTATATTTTTAGTAATGTGATATTGAGGGGTAGATTGTGAATATATTAACATTTAGTTTAATGTAATGCTGTAATGGCATAATTATACTCAATTTATTTTTATGATTCGCATTTTTTAAAGTTAAACAGATTCAGTGGAATTAAATACAAAATTATGTTTTTATCTAAAAATAAAACACAATATTAATCAAGTAGGTATACATTTTTAGATTCCTTTTCATATAATTGTAAATAGTGGACAATACAATATAATGCAATACATAGCAGTAGATCGTAATAAAGAATATTTAAATTGAATAAATGGTATCTCTTATTTATTTGTTTAAGTTAAGGTCTTGAATCAGATAGTTTATGAAATAACTAAAACATATAGATAATATATGACTTACATAATTTAACTAATATTCGTAGTTAATTAATAAAATAACGAAATTTAACACTTATACTGAACGTATATACGAGTGTGTATTATAATACTACAGTTTTTTAAATATGTTAGATTTAAGAATAACAATAATAAAACATCTACCTATTATAATATGTTTGTATAATATCAGTTTTAAAAATGTTAAAAAGTATACAGATGTTCTTTTCAACTAAACATTATAATTAATATACATTGATGGTTTATCATATACAATATAAATTATAAATTTTAGATACAACCGGGATCACTTGACAGTGACTAGAGAGCATTGGTGCTTTGCTAGTTGCTACCTTGGTGTCGGGTCTAAATCGATACTGTTACCTTCTACCACGGAGGAAGTGGGGGATTGCTAATAATTTGATGTGACTAATGTGAATATATCGCTTGTCGTTCCCTCAGAGGTGACTTTTAAGACCTCGTATGTCAGGATCGTAGGCTTATCCTTTGTTGGGGTTTCACTATTTTCCTTTACGTAACCAACCCAAGTTATCGCCGAGGTTTACGGCCTATGGATTACGAATCACGAAGTTTCCCTTCTGCTGTCAACCCATACCATTCAAAATGCTGTTTTCTCGGCCACTCTGGGCAAAATATATATCAGTTAGGACGTCACTAACATTAAAGAGATATCACGCGGTGTTGTTGGTATCAGATATACCGTAATAAAACTGAGGCCGCTCGTTTCGTTTGCGTTACGGTTTGTTTGATGTCTCAGACTTTTCAACGAGTTATTGAAGAATATACACTTTCAATTGTACAATCGATATTATATACCCCCGCAGTTCAACCACTCTAAGGTCAATCCCTATACTTTTCCATGCTTATTAGAGTAATGAGCCATATACCGTAATACTTCCGAAGTTCCGACTTCATATTAACTGGAGCGATTCGGGTACAAAAAGTGTAAACTATACGAGTCCTGCGATAAGTTGACGAAGGAACCTAAAGACGAGCTAGTTCTTAATGATATAACCTTACTTAAATTATATTTCTGTTTTTTGTTGCTCTGAGATCAAGTTTTTTTCTTAGCACAACGGAACTGCGTGGGTATACTTTTCCGTACTGCAACGTATACGAAGGAAGAGGTTTCTGACCTAACCTTTTACAAACGAATGAAATATACTTGTAACAATATATATCGAGTAAATAAATAAAACGGAATATACGACGACGGCGGCGGACTGCGTGGGAGCATCGGCCGCATAAAACTTGTGCACTAGACGGTACGTCGTGAAATAATTTACTCGGTGATCGGATCGAACACACGTATATATGCGGCCACCGTGTCTGTTCGTTAAAGAAAAAAAAACACCTGCTGACACTCTCGTTAACTTCGCCATTTATATCGGAAAACGGCGATAGTATTTTTTTTCTCTCCAAAATTAACCGTATATATGTATACGCACGATGACGAACTTAAACGTTCTAAGTTTATTATATATATATATATATAATATGTATAGAAACCCTGTCAAAAACCGGTGTTATCGCGAAGGCGGAGGGATGTAGGAGTTGGTGAGGGGGGTGGCTTCGACGAAGCGCGGGCGCGACCCTTTCGAAAACAGACACGTGCGCATTCCTCGGGCGGTCTTTATATCGGATTTTGTCTGTATACCACGCGAATACGCATGCAGACACAAAAACACAAAAAGGAATACTGCAACGCCGTTGAAACGGCACGGAGTTACTCTTTTCCGATACGACTATAGTAGTACGTTTAAAATCCAAGTATGTGTGTGTGTGTGTGTGTAATAAACGCATTCCTGTACTATACTATTTCCGGAATTCCAGCCGAAAAGGCGTCTATATAAAATATATATTATATTCTCATTTCTGTATCCGTATACGTCGAACACTATAGATATAATTATATACGTAGTACGATATCTGGTATAACGCCACTATAATATCGATATTTTATTAATTTCCCCTTGTTTCGGAAATTATAATTTGTATTTAAGAGGTGATGTTAGCGCATTATTTGTTTTCTTTCTCCTGCGCGTTATACTTAAAACTAAAATATCTGAAAATAACTGTATCAAGTTGTTAGTTTAATATTATAATATTATGTTTGATGTATGATTCTTAAAATAACAAGTTACAACTGTTAAGTTTAGACAACATTGAGACCCTCTAAATACTACTATATTTTTAAAACAACGGGAATATTGGTACTAAAAACAAACTTTATACAATTTTAAAATTAACTATTTCAACAGTTTTAAAATTAGACCTATTGATTTTAATTGAAACATAAATAAATTACAAAAAAATAACAAAGTATCTTAATTTTTACAATTTGTTGCTTTAGAATGTTTATTGCTCGACACTGGCTATTTAAACCAACGCTCTATTGAGGTTTCACTTAACACACAAAAAAAAACAATTAAATCGAGTTTTTAGTGTGTTATATCAGAGTTAAGAGTTAATTTAACTACCCCATTTCGATGTGTGCGCGCGATATATACATGTTTGTTTCCAGCAGAACCAACGGCGTGTTGTTAGATTTAATATAAGACGACTGAATTGGAATTAACCAATCATAAAATATAAGCTACAAATATTATGGGTCTTTAAATTGCTTCTTTTACGGTATTTCAATGTTTATCTGAGTTATGAGTAGGTATGTAAAATATGTGTTAATTTAAAAATACTAATAAAAAATTATTGAACGATAATGTAAAGAAGCCAATGTAAGAACACAGTTTAAGTTCTTAACTTTAAGTTATTTAAAGGGTAATATTTTACACTAATACTAAAGCTAACATTACAAGGTTAGTTCTGCTGAACGCGAATTTGTTATATTGACGACGACAAAAAAAAAAAAAAACAAATAGTACGCTGAAATTATCTTAATAAAACTCGTAATGCTATTAATATTGCACTTAACGATTATATGATTATATAGGTACTTTGTTTTTATACTCATATTACATAATACTATTACCTACCTATATAATTATTGAAGGTTGAGTGATTTACCTATTACAGTGTTCGTTATATTTTTTGATTTTGGTTGTTGATTAATTAAAATAGAAATTCTGAAACCAAAAAATGAATATTTCTCCGAATACAAAATAACTGTGTACCTACATCATAAATGTAAGAATTCGAATAAATGTGTATAGTTTTTTAAAACTTTAAGTGTGCACACTATTCGTATGGATAAAAAAATTCCTGGGTGTCTAGACAACATTTTAAATATAATTTATAATACTGCTCGTACAACATCACGCGCACGTAGGATAATGTTCTAAAACTTACTGTAAGTTTTCCCTATTTTATACGCGATATGTGACTGCAGCCAAGTAACTGTTTAATTCACTGTGTATTACTTCATTGATACAGCGCTTAATTTATTCAAATTGATTCCAAGAACATATTTTTATGTAAAGTAGGAAACAAGTTTATTTCTTTTCCTTAAACTAATAAACAGTTTTATAGATACGGTATTAAGGTTTATATATTTTATTGTATGCAAACGGTGCTGTTGGTTTGGTAGCCAAGTAAAATTGACCCTTGATCCTGAAAATGGTAAAAAAAAAATGATTACGATTTCGTAATTTTTTGAATTTTTAAATTATATAGTGATAACATACTGTTTGTTGACTGCCAATCCCATATATTGGACTTTTTGTTCTTTGGAGTATGCAAAGTCTCTGAAACAAGTGCCGTTGGTAAACGATTCGTAGTTTAAACATCGCAATGAAGGAAATCCAGTAGGATTGATGACGGATTCCGCAAAATACTCCCACGCTCTGTCGTGGCTGCAAGCCACTAAAAACATTGAATTTCAAGTGTAAAAAAGTTATACAGTAATATTCATGATTTTCCAGTAAATTTTTTATGATAACAATATATTATTTCATTGTTCAGTGTTTTTTAAAAAAAAACAACAACAATTATCCACAAAAGTATCGGCGGGATTTGTATACCTTGGAAACATTGTAAATAATATATTAATGTTTTATACATTTTTTTTTTGTTATGTGGTTTATAAGGCTTCAGTAACAATTGTTTTAACTAATAAGTGGTTTCACATGTATTTCCATTAATTGATTTGGACGATTTTTCAATACGAATTGTTGTAGTCTTACACTTTTCTTTAAATATAAAGTTATTTGTTTTAGGTTCAAAATATGTGCATTCAACTGTTAAAGTTAAATGTACACGTTTTGCATAAATCACGTTGTCGATTAATATTATTAGTTTTCTACTGAATGATGTGTTTGACCAACTAGATTTGAAAACTTATTATTCCACCCTTCGACGATATTATTAGTTTGCTTGCAGTCGTTGAGGGTAGTTTTAATTATCCATTCAATGTTACTGGAAAACAGTGATTAAAACCGTTTTTGAAATAATCATCATAAACTATTAAGTTTTAATTATTAAATTTAAATTTAATTTAAATCGTATGACATAATTATTATTTAATTATAACTTAACACCGTTTATCTAGAATTTTCATTATTTATGTACTTAAAATTACATTTTTTGTGATCATAAATATAATGTAAGACATAAGATTAAGTTAAATTTATTACTATTTAAATATAAATAAAATATAGATAATCTACAACATAGTATAGCTACTACTCGTAAATTAACGAGTACGTACTCAGAGGGTTCTCTTTTCACAACAAGTAAAAAGGTTTCTTTTTATTGTTATGAAATATTTCCTGTGTTATACATGCAAGAATATAATGCAGACAGAAAATAATTATATCCTATGTTCATTTCTTGGTTGACAAAAAACATTTATAGTTAAAATTGATTTTATCGAGGTGTCGATGTTTCAATAAACGTATTAAATAACAATAAGTAATATTCTTTGAATATTTATAACTCACTGAAGTTTCTTTAGTTATACATTTTAATGTTCTCACACTCTATACATAATGGAGTCGAGATAAGTAATGCCTACATTTCCTATTGTCAAATTCAACAAACTACAGGTGCCCATAGCAACAAAACACTATTATTCTTCTGACGTTCACTTATAAAATCTAATGTTTGAAAACTTTTTGCAATTTTTCTTAAGTTCCCTACTACAAACTTCATATTACACTCGAAATTTTACTTTAGTTCTAACTTATAGTCTATTTATGCACTATACGTTTTAGCGTCGAAAAAAAAATGTTATTTCATAGCGCTACATTATTATACAAATTTTTGGTAAAGGTACACTTCTAAATAATGTAAAAATATATTACATATCAAATAATATGTTCTTAAACAAACTTAACACAACTTTATTTAAAATAAACTTATATACAGTATATCTTTCTTATCATCAAAAACACAGTAGAAAAATATTTAATAAATTTGTAATTGATATAAACTTTCATTGATATATTTTATAAATTGCTGAAGCATTTGAAGGAGTTTATTAGTCATTACACATAATACTTTAAAAAACCTTATATCAATGAGAAAGCAATAAATATTGCATATAATCGTTTTATTTTAATTCAATTTTATAATATACCTATATATTATAAATATATTAAATAATAATATAACTAGAACAATTCCTTTTTTTTAGAATTATTTTTATAATTTTTAATGATGATTTGTAAGTATTATGTTAAATAGATAGCTTTTTTTTAATTTCTCGAATACTACTTGATCTTTATATTATTGAAGATCACATACATAATACTTTAAAAAATAATTATAATATTGAAAAAAGAGTGCATAATATTTTCAAACCAAGTATTTAAATCATGAAAATCAAGTATATTTATAAGTATGGAATAATCTGTCAAAAAAAAAAAAAAAAATTTGCCGAATTGTAAACAAATTTGTTTTATTCTTATAATGTTATATTACATAAACAATAATTTTAAATTATTATTTATTAATAAGTTAGGATAGGGCTGTTTTTTTAGAGATAAGATTACGTTTAAAAGACCTGCATTGGATATCAGAGTATTTGGTAGATTTAGTTGCCAAATATTTAGTCCTTTATAATTAAGTATAAATATAACCATTAACCATACACAAATTGTTTTATATAATAATACAACAAATAAAACTTTATTCAAAGTATATTTTTATTTTCTCAATAGTCTTAAGCTCTAGTTTTCAATTGATTAATTTCGTACTATGTTATCTTGATTAATTCAGATTTTTTCGTTAATTTATTTTATGTCGGACTTCTAATTTATTAAATTCGTCTGCTGTCTAAAGTTTGCTTTAATTTCACTATTTTGCTCTTAAAAAAAAAAAAAAAAAAAAAAATGTTGACTTGTAATAAATATTTAAAAACAAAATACTACGAATAAATGAATACATTACTGTTGTGATTTATACAAAATCTTAAACAAATGGAAAACCGTTTCAAAATTAATTGCGCTCTGTGAGAATAAATTCGTATACGAATAATTTTAACATAAACTCGTGTTAAGACGCGTTTTAAAAAATTAAAACGGTCAGGTTAAATATTTTCAATACATTATTGGAAAACTCAAAAGTTGCTGGGACGTCGGACGTGTGATAAATAATAATATCTATATAAAATTATAATCCCACTGTTTAAGAATCAGACTCAATCGTTTTCGTTAAAACGGTGTGTAGGTACTTAAATATCTTTTTTAAGTTAACTGAGAGCATTATATAATAATATGTACGAATGAAGTTTTTTAAGATATTATTAATAATATTATTATGGTATTGTATTTTCTCGAGTTTGTAAGACGACGCGGTGGCCAGACGTTTGTCATGATATTGACACGGTGAGGTGTGGAAATGGAACGAGAATATTATAGTGATATAAAATTGTATTTTTAACAAGCTACCATCGAATTTTGAAGGAATAATACATCATCATCATGTACTCATATAAGTAATAATCATAAAGTAACAACCGTATTGGCGTATTATCAGCGTCGGCAATAAGTTAAAATATAATATTACTATATTTTTACCATGGACAATCACCCACGTATATATAGGTATTATTATATGATAATGGAATGATATTGTTGTGGAAAGGACATGAACCATTTTGAAACTTGTGCAAAGTCATGATTGCGTGATATTCATGATATAATCAGACAAGCGATAACCTAGAGAGAATATAATGGGCTACTACAGTAGTACCATATGGTATTAATTAAAGCTATTAAGTATGCTTAAGAAACTCTAAAATGTTATCGAGGTTCCTAAGACTATTTTAGATTTTTTTTTTTAAATAATTTTTTTTGGGGTTTTTGCAATATTTACATAATTAGTATGTTTTTCGAACCGATTACGTAGACATTTTTACAGTGTATACGTTGAACGTATTTCTTTTTTTTTTAATTTAAAAGTTTTTTTTTTACCATATTTTCAAAAAATAGAATTTAATTCATTTTTATTTTGAGTTTTCAAAATATACTGAACAATATTTTGATATAACTCTAATGGAAGACAGTATTAATTACTAAATATACATTTGGCATTCAGTTAAAGTGGGTCAATTACGAAAATTGGATTTTTTTTATATATATAAATTATTATCGTACCTACTGTATTTTTTATCAATCATCCACCCGTCCGCAGAACCATCACTCTGTGTAAACTTGCGCGCAGCTATAGCTGGCTAACTACACTGACTATTGTTTAATTAAATATGTTAACTATTTTACAAGTATAAAAATATTTTTAGCATATTTCATCACATTTCAGCGCATACTGCAAACATATACCGAATACACATATTTTAGCATTTTTTAGTGCATTAGCGTACGCTTATTACATTTGCTTTTAGGGCGTCAACATATTATATATTAATATACAAAGCCCAAATTTATTACAATATTACGGGTTTGGATAGTACAGTATCAGAGTAAGTATTTATATATTTCGCAGTTTATTCCATAGGGATTTCTGTGTATCTAATGCATTATATTCATGTGGTGTGCTGATGCTATTTAAATGGCATGTGTTATACGAATGAAATTATTTGGATCTCCAGATTTAATATTGAAAAATATATTTTATAGATACAGTTGAAGTTAATTTATCAAATAATTTAATATATTTTTTGTACTATGTCCATATTTTAAAGGTTTTTAATATTAATTCTGTAAGATAAACAAATTTGATAGTATTTTCAATTCTATCTTATAAACTTGGTTAATAATAATAATAATAAAAAAGTATAAATTCGTGAATGAGTATATCATAGTTATTCAGGCAGTTAATCTTATTTTTACCGCACTTATAAAGTTTGATTATATACTCACTGATTCTGGTTATGAGGTTAGACTGCGCTAACTCCCGAATGCTGCACCCAGGTTGCAATGGAAAACCACCGTTTGGGAAAAAATCAGCGTGACCTAGAGCCACTGGAAATCCAAACACACCGCCATCAGTATGTATAACATCCACAAACTCGGCATCCGAAGGCGTCAGATGTCCCATCTTTCCCGTCCACATGTACAGTGGAAAAGCCGGGTCAAGACCTGAAAAGGCGAGATGAAAATAGCACACATTATATTATTAAAATATCGACTGTGTTACCTGTAACTTAAAATACTATAAATAGTATTAAAATTAAACATCGAAATCAAAATCAAAATTTTTGGAGTGTCATTAGATTTATTATATTATTACTTCAATACAAAATTTACAAATACATAAATATATTATTTAAATTTAATTTTAATACATTTTGTTCTCTATAGAAATTTTAGTTATTTCATAATTCACTATTATGACATTGTTATATTTTGAATGTATTATTGATATTATGATTAATTTTTATACTATTAATTTAAGTCAACAACAACAAAATTAAATGTTTGTGAGAATTAGAATTTCATAAATTAATATTTAAAAATAAATATATTTTGAAAGCAGTGCGTATCGATTCATAATTACCGGATCTCAAGCGGCCCATTATAGAAATCAGATATTATATTATTAGTACGCATTTTAAGGAGATTTTTCGGGGATTCGATGTTCACCGCATGACATACTATAATATTATGTTAAGTACGTATGAATATAATTTTCATTACCAAATTATAATTCAAAACCTCACATGCATATTATATGGACGACAAAATTACAGTAGGCATAAATTAATCAAACCAAAATAAATTCCTAAATGTGTATAATAAAGTATATTATGACCGTTGATATTAAAAACCTCACGAAATGTTTTTTTATGTCATAACATATTATATTATTATCTATATTTAATGTATCCTATACACAGAAGTGTGTTTCAGTCGTATATAATTATCGTTACGACGCACTACAAACGTACTCGTATATAATATCGGTTAGCAAAATAATTTATATACTGTATGCCAATGGTATTAAACCTTTTTTTGACTCTCAACCTATATCGGACTTAACAGTAAGTAAAAAAAAAAAAAAAAACAATTGGAAGTTTATTGACACTGTTTTATTAATTTTCAATAGATTTATTGCATATGATAAAATATAATACCTAGATCATTATGTTATGAATATATTGTATACCTAATACATGTCTAGCTGAGTGTTTGGGTGTTTTAACACCCCCCGTCAGCCGTTCGTATGCATACATTATATTTGATATAGATGATTCAAATATCTATAAAAAAACTTGTTGTCATATAGTTTTGTTTTAAATTTATATCAATATTATAAAACAGAATTTGTAAACTCACAAGTGATAAAGTATATAAAATTAAAACATCCCTTTAAAAAAAGTTCTCTACGTGCCTTTTTATACATAATATAACCTATGTAAATATTTAATGCAATCAATGAAACGTCGATGATGTGTACTATGCAATTTTGGAGAAAAAAAATGTATTTTTATTTTATATTTTGAAATTTAAAACTTAAATTTAATTTTATAATGTACTTTTAATACATTAATTATATAATATATATATATATATATTTTAATTAAATTTTATAATATATTTTACTATATATTATACTTACATGTTATACATGCAGTATACCAGTTTTATTTCTAATTATTTAAAACTTTTGAATTCATATGAAATTTTCATTGAATCATTGTTCAATTATTCACACAATAATTAGTGTGAGGATAATCGAGTGCATACTATTATGTCTGTTTGACTATTTAAAATTATTCGATGCCTAAAAATATTACATACAAAAGATTCATATATTATAATAAAATTTAAAGATTTAATATTTTTAGATACAGATCGATATACTGAATGTATTGGTTTTTACAGTATAGGTTTGTATGTATTTGGTGTGTGTGTGTGTGTGTGTGTGTGTGTGTGTGTGTGTGTGTGTGCCATTACGATTTATAATAAAAATATTTGAGCACTTCGTATTACAGTATGATCATATTTTTTTTAGGTAAATCTAAACTCTCAAATTAATTATACTTTCAAATGAAACTTGAGGTTTTTTATTTGACATGGCTAGTAGTCCGTAAAAATATATTTATGGGAGAATTTAAATTTTGCGGTCTCCCAAATGTACCCAAATGTACAATAAATCTTTTTTTTCAACTATTGAAAGTATCCAAGTATACTGTGAGCCAAATTCGAGTATGTATTAAGTCCCACGTTAGCTTAAAAGATACTTAAAATAATATTTACATAGGTAATAACTGTTGTGGATGTTATTTAATAACGCGTGTCATTACTAATTTATCCTACAATAGTTTAATATGGGAACAATAGTCAATATTATTTTATATTATATATTATGTTATACTATTATCGTTGGAGCACAGGTGTTGATTTAACTCTGCAACGGAGACGATTTGGTCCCCATGGCCCATATTATAATATTATACACGGTGTAAGTTTAAACGTGCAGGTATAAAATCTAGTGATGTAAGACGAGTTCTACGCGTTACATAAGCCCACGTCCTGTATATATATACATAAAGATGGGTACGCGAATATTATTCCTCGCGCGTAGCTCGCATAAAACCGTTTGTCGTTTTCGTAAATCATTATAATATGTAATTATTATCATCACGCGTTCTATCCGTTTTAGAGGGGGTGCAGAAAATTTCCCGACCATAGCACCGTAAACCACAACCCGTTTACGTGTACCAAGTGTGCGCTTTTTAATTATTCTCCTTCGAAACATTGCCCATACTGTCTTTGTCTTACCACGAATTTCCACAACACGTTACAAACAACCAAGTTAACGCATAATTCTTGAAGTACAGATATTTTTAGTACTCCAATAATTAAAACTTTATAATAATATGAATGCGAAAATGAAAATGGATATAATCGTATCGATAAAAACCATATCATTGCGCAGTCAGCAATTATGTTTCTACGATATTGTTACACACCCGTTTTACCGAAAATAATCGAGAGCAAAAAGTATAAATAATATGTTTAATTAGCATGGCCAATTATTATCTATTTTTATCTTTATATAATATTTAGATATTATTTGTCCATAATTGTAGACGCAATCTATCATTTAATCGAATTCTATGCTATCGTATCATAATATTATTATTGGATTTCTCGTGTTTATAAGTACGTTACGGAAACACTTTTCTCGTCAAAACTTTATTAATTTGCATTTTATTACAATATCGAAGTTTGAAAAGTTTGCGTGTTATGTGTATTTTGTGCTCACAGTTAATTAATAATAACAATTTTAAATAGATTTATAGATGCTCTGAAAATCAGCGATATTGGTTGATTAATGAATATCAATATTCCAAAAAAAATTTTCGTGTATACTATAAGACTTAAAAGTTAAAAAAATATAAGCTTTTTTTCTCTTAATACTTTTCACAGGAATTTTTAATAGTTATAAATTATGTTATTAATTTAAAGGTAAACTTAATATATCGTAATATTATAATAATTATATATGATACTTTTATTTCTATACCTATACATGGAATAATTAATTGATGTACATATTATTATTATTACATAATGTTCATGAAATATTGACGTTTGACATCGATTAAAAAATATAATATAGTTTATTGTATTTTTATTATTATTTATTATCTGTTATACCATAAAATGTGTCATTTTCAAACAAAAATATAATTTAAACTATAAAATACGTCATAAAAACTGACATTTAATATTTGAACACACTTAATATTTATTGTTAAATAAAAAAATCTAAATTAACGTATGTAGGTATCTAATTATTTTATTTTTTGTATTTATTTAATACGAAATGTGTATTTGTACTATTTGATAGCAATTTTATGCTTGAAATTGGAGTTTTAAACATTAACGGTAGGTATTCTAAATAACTTATGATTGACTACCGAAAACATTATATTATGTTTAAATATTGAAATTAAATTTAGGAAATAACTATGTAAACTATACGATAACTTCTATGGCGTAATTGTGATAAAATATATGTCAAAACATAAAATGTGTAACTATACCTATTGGTCAATGGTCATAATTATAATAAGTTACACTGTGTTACAATACAGCAAATAAGCAATAATAAACTTAAATTTAAATTACATTTTTAAAGATATGTAGTAGCTATCTTATTGTCAATTTATTTAAATTTTACGATTATTTATTTATTTATTTTTTTAACTCCAAACATTTTAAGAGCATAAGTAATTGAATTTTGAATTAAGTTTCGAATAAATTTTAATATATATAAAAACTTTGTAGGGTCATTCGAGCTTTTTATTTTATGTAATCTAATTAATTTTTATTTCCTTTTTAATTATAGTGCACTTTAAAATCGTAATATTATATTTTACTGATTTTAATCAAATAACATATGTTTAATAGAAATCAACAATATTATTTAAAAAACATTTTAAGAGAAAATATTATTCTAGAACTTATAAGATATATATATATAATATATCTAATTTAATAAAAATGTATATTATATGTAAATATTTTATAGGTAAATTAATCACAGTATATTTTATAATCTCTATAAAATAATATAACATATTTTTTATTATTAATTATTTAAAAATAATAATTCTATAAATGAACTAGTAGTTTGGTACTGTTAGGTAATGTTAGTAATGCTAATTATATTTTAATTTTATTATTTTTTAAATTAAAGTATAATTTGAGTAGATAAGTATTAAATACTATGTAATTATTACTTAATGTATTCATATCACACTTATATTTCATGTTTGTGTTCATGTAGTTAAACATTTAATAGAAACAATATTTAACTAAAATATAGGTTTTATAATATGTACTTACCTGTAATTCGTGGAAGTTTTCCGATCTTAAGATTTTTGCCAGTGAACCCTGCTATTTCAGCACCCAGACTAAATCCAATTAAATGTATTTTGGAAAGATAGAATTTTTTGTACACTAAATATTCTATGAACTTAGCCAAATATTTAGCGGCTATACGCGTATTGAGTACTGCGTGACTATACCACGGAAATGCGCACATAGGACTCCAATCCACTATTATAATATTCACACCTCCTCGATGTAAATACGCTGCAAACATTTACCGTTTTAAATCACTTTAAAAGTAGAAAACTATTATTTTGCGTCCCTCTCCGATTTAACCGTTTTAATAATTTATATTTTTAAATAATACCTTTTTTTATGGTCTCGGCACCCTTGGAGTTTCCCTGCTCGGTAAACCCGTGAACATAGATCACGGTTGTCAAATTTCGCAGCATATTAGCTCTGCGTAGGGAAACATCGTCACCGATATATATGCGTTTCGGATGAAAAGGGTTGTTCCTGAACAACATTATTTTTGTTTTTGATTATTATTGTTTTTTTTTTTTTAGTGACATATACATATAGTATTAAAAGTAATAATAACATAACAGAAATAAAACGGATACACACATATACGTAACGCACATTACATACACAAGTATACTCACACGCATACACAAGACACACACACACCTCGAATATGAAAAAAATGCGATGTCCTCTTTTTCGTTTATTGGACAACAACCTTCACATCGACCCCTGGGCGTCATTGTAGCGGAAAATGGATTTTTACCTGAACGATAAAATTGTGGTTTCACAGTTTGCTCTAGTGCTCTACATCATTTAAAAGTCGAACTCACCCCAAAATAACGTGAAGGTCATACATGCCATGATGCCAAGGGCCACCATGATTAATTGGCATCACAGAACATCGATATCACAATTTGGGTTGTTATGGTACAACTGTAAGAGTATTTATTTATGTATACATTTATAATATATATTATATCGTACACTATATACGTTATAAGTGTTTTTAACGTAAGAAAAAAAAAATTAATATCTACCACCGAATATGCGTTTGCTGAATGGGAAACATTACTAAACGTTTTGTTGCTTGCAGGGCTTCGTTTATGTGTTTTTTATCTCCCCGCCAGCTCTTCTACGCCCAAGGTTAAAGCTAATGGAAATTCACAAATAACAACAATGTCAAATTCTTCTGAAACTTAAATGTATATTTTGAGTTATAGTTATACAGAATATTAGGTACCTATTTATTCATACCGCGGCGTTTAGACACATTTATTGTAAATAATTGATACATATAATTTATAATTATATAACTATTATCAATTTAGATAAAAATAAAACCTAAAGATCATAATATAATGCTTATACTTTTGAAACGTTTAAATTGTGTTTTATATCGTTACCTACTCATACGATATATTATATAACATAATATTAATATTATATACCAAGTATTATACTGGTATACATATTACGGATACCTATGAATTCGCATTGTGATATTTTAATTATTTTATTGTCCTGAGCCTACCTATTTATACTTTGTTGCGTTCGCGTAGGACGAACGATTATGGGTAATAATGTAATAATAATATTATATCGTCGTCCTTGGCACGACTCGAAAATAATATTCACCGATACGAAAACCATGACTACAAAATTTAATGTCGAGTTCAAGTCACCCAAATACGAAAGAAAAAAAAATAATTTCACCGATATTATCGTATAGACTTTTTGATACGAGAATTAATGCATTCAAACGCATCGCACGAGACGACAATTACACTCATTGCAAACGTTGTGGAAAATAAATATCCGATAAAATGAAAAACAAAACGAAACGTACGTGACGTGAACGTGACATGTTTTCGGTATAGGTTTCGACAAACAAAATGTGTTCACTCGCGAACGAAAGACGATGACGAAGGGTAATTTATTGTATTAATAAAATTATACTCTTCAAAGCATCGCAGCGGTAGTGCAATCCGCATATAGTACCCACGAGTGTGCTGTCCAATATCGCCGACTTACAGTAATCAATAAGCCGCGTGTTTAAAAACCTTTTATACCGATATTTATATTATATCATCTGTTAAAATATACCGTCGGGTTCACCTTATAATTACACAGATACAACACCTAGGTATATCGCATATTCATATATTATGTCCACATTTCATTATCGTTATGTGGCAGTATGCTAGCATATACCATATGAAAATACGCGTTTTCCCGTTTTCCGCACGTCCTTGTACAGAAAACGGGGCCAATTATCTGGCGGCGTAGAAGGGGGCGCAAAAAATTATAATAATAAAAAAAAAATCAACGACACATATTTTAGACAACGCGTCGCCGCTGATTTTCGACAGTTCATTATCGTTTAACACGGTAAAATATACATAATTTTATTATAATAATTTCGCTTCCGATCGAATATAATGTATATATATATATATATACGTATGTATTATACACGTGCTGCAGCAATTAATTTGATACGGCCGACGAGTTCGCTCGCGCGGTTTCGACACTCCGTGACAGTATATATGACATTATGTTCATTTCGACTGCCGTGATATTATCTATAGTAATATTTCATAGGCGCGACTGCACGAGTGCCATAACGGAGCAATTATTTATGTAACGTAAATATCAAATATACATTATTTTTTTTCATATTTACATTATTTTAGCTTCTGACCGAATCGATGTATAATATGTGGTTATAGAGGCAGGAACTTCGGAAATGTACGGTTTTAATAAGAAAACCGTTCAAATAGGAAAGCAAAAGCACGAATCGGATTAATTAAGATTTAGAACAGATGCGTATGATTTAAAACTAATAACACGTGTACACGCGTAGTATTATTATAGGTATCTACTGTTTGTATATTTTTCACATAATAATAATTGGTATACTCGATTTCACGGTCGACTTTATTGTTTAGATAATTGTATCTAGACAATTTATAGAGATAAACATTGTTATTTATATGTTTGTATTGTCTAGCTAAAAAATAACTAAAATTTTTCCTCTTGGCCGGAAGTTATTAACTTTTCAAAGCTAATGAACCTTTAGCTGATTTATTTTATTTTATTTCCGCGTTACCTCGTCTAAATTTATTACCTATATTTTACTGAAGTTATTTAGTAGTGTATTGTTGTTCATTTAGTGTAAACATCGATGAGTTATCGTAAATTTAAAACATCCGTATTATGTATACATGAATTGTTATGACTATACAATTTTAAACTTGAATAATGTATAATATTTATAACAATTAATTATATTTATAACGAAAATGCTACTTAAAAAATACAAGTTTTAAATTAACTGTTTTTATTCAAACAATATTATTTTAAGCGTTGTCTATTACATCATCAGTTACTAATAATTTCAATCAGACGTTTATTGGTTATCTTTGTTCAACGCTGAGTCTATTATTGTACGGTTAGCGAACCGATTTGGTCGATAAGTTCGATGGTTTTTTTTTTTTTTTTAAGTGTTTTGCATACAAAAGTTTATCGACGAAGATTATAATATTGTCTACAAACATTGCGATGTGGCGCGTAGGCGGTCTTAAAGTTTGTTTGCTCAAATCGAAATTACACGAACCCCGTAGGTCAAATACATTATACGAGATACATAGTATAACTATAATCAACAGACGAGATAACTAGATCTAATAACATAATAATATCGTTATTACACAATTATTGTTATTATAATCGGAAACACGCAAATACCTGTACACCGGCACCGCAACTACCACGGCGGCAACCGGTCGACAACGATAAATACTTTGACAGTGTTATTATGTCGATGAAATCCATTTGAATAAATATTATGTTATTGCAATAATTATAATAATTCCGTTTATCCGTGTCTCTTCGGACGGGCGAGCGTTCGTGTCGTCGTCGCGGCCGTATACTAGTGGTACGCAGCCTATTCGACGACGACTATCGTCATTATACACACACACACACACACATACATAGAATATTATTGTATTGTTTTGTTTGTTTCGTATATAGGGCCACTTGTTAGTTGCTAGCGATCCGTTTACATTTTCATTTTACTTTTGTTTTTACAGGACAAACTGTTGAACAAACTAGACGAAAAGGAACAAGACGAAGCGAAAACGCCGGAAGAAGAGGTGGGTTTGAGACTTATTCACTATAATAATATTATGTACACTATCATGTTAGAACCCATAATATTCATTATACGTGTATAATGTATACTCGTGTACGCCACGAAAATCCATACGGAGAAAAACTCCGAAGAATGTACGTCGTTTTGCAATAGACGTTGAGCGTTTACGTGGTACGAAATGTTGTAGAAAAAATATAAATGGTCAGCGGTGCAGTATACATATTATATCCTGATCAAAATAATAATAACGGTACACAATATTTTTATTATTATTATTTGTACAAGTTATTCGTGGTTTTTTATTATACATTTTCACGTTCGCCCAAAAATCATCAATTGCTCGGTAAACTCTGTTTTCATACACCGCACATAAAATATATTTTTTGACTTAAGTTGACATGTACTTCAAAATTTAACATCCATATGTATTAAACGTATACATAATATTATATTAATTTATACCAATAAAGAAAATATTACGTTATCATCAATTTTTGTTTGTTCGTATTTGCCATACAAACGATTATACTGAATTCACCGCTTAGTTTTTTTTTTTTTTATATATATTATTTCTAGATGCCTACTTTAATTTTCTGTTAAAATATATTCGATTTGAAATTTATTTAACCCCATCAGTATTGAACGTAAATTTCGTTGACGAAAAAATAATGGAAACATACCTATAATTAATGTTATGCAAGTGTTATTAGCAACTTTTATTAATAACGTTTTAAAATTGTCTGTATAATTTCCCTTTAGCTTGTTTAAACACAGTAACGTGTTAAAAAATACAAATACTGATCCAAAATTTACAACAAACACGAATTGTTTGTCAACAAGTATGGTTTAAAAATATTATAAGTAGGTAGTTATCTATTTTTATTTATGCTTAATTATTGTTGATAATTTGTTGATAATTTTTTTTATTTTTAACAAGCCAAGCTAAATAAGTCACAAAAAAAATGTATGATTTTATAAGTTAATTTTAATATTAGGTATAGTTCTTATGTATTACAAATCGTAATTATAGGTATAGTCATACACGCAGACAAAATATTTATGAAACTAAAATAAGCTATTGTTGCTTCGTAAAGTATAAAAGAAATAAGAGGTAGGTAATTAAAATATTTTAAATATCATGAAACACATATTATATGGCACTATATAATCTTAATTCTAAATAATCTATTAAGCAAAAAAAAAAAAGTAAATAGAACTATAAATTAATAAATTCTAACTAAATAATTCTAAAACTAATAAATTGAATGAAACATAAAGATAATGTTAATATATTATGAAAACAAAATATTAAATTAAAGTAATGTAATGTAAATTTTTACGATTTATTGAAACTGTTAGGAATCACTGAACTGGCATTTTTGATAAAGGTAAAACCTTTATAAGAGCTATTGCATTATTTGTGACTATGGATGGTTTCTTGATAGTAAGTTCCGAGTATATATTTATTATTAATAAATAAATATTGTGCATTTGTTTATACCGTTTTTTTTGTTCTAATCCTTCAGTGCTGTCGACACTCGTGTTTTCATTTTCGCCCTGGTCTTGTTTGCATTAAACGACACCACGCATATCCTACAATAATAAATAGTATAATAGTGAAATATGTTATATTGTTATGCGTGATTTCATTGCAATGTAACAGGTCTTTCTGTAGTTTGTAAATAGTTTATATTTGTAAATCTTATTTTTTTTTTATTTATTTTTTTTTTTTGCGCATCTGTAAATAACAATTATAGTTAGAATAGTATTTAATATTTAAATAACCAGTAAAAACTAAACAAATTATTTAATTATGTGTATAACATTAGAAAAACGATCATTCATCCTGATATTATAAACATTATTAGTTAAATCACAAATTTTAATAATATATTATCAACCAGTGAGTAGAAAAGTATTACGAAAAAAATACATATATATGATAGATAGATAATAGATTATATAGTGTATTTTAAAAATTGAATTCTATTAATAACAGATTACCTAAAATTTTGGTTTTGCCATTTAAAAGTTAACTTATATTATTATTGACAGTTTAAATATTATTTTATTATATATTTTTTTCACAATATTTCATTATAATAAAAAATTTTTTGGTTAAATTATTTTTTTATGAGTATCCGTAATTTTATTAATAAAGAAATAATTTTGGCTCACGTGAGAAGAAGTAATTTCAGATTGGAGCAATATTTCTGACTTTTTTTTTAAAGCAAGTAAACAAATAACTCATCAAGATACTAGCTCGAGTGCTCGACCTAGACATAATTTAGTCTGACAACTTCCAGCACGAGATAATATTGATTATTCCCCAAGGCATATCTATTAGTTTTGGCACTACACAATTTTCAAATAAAGAAAATAACAATGATTAAATATATAATACATAACACAAGTCACAAAGAAAAATGTTTGTCACTAATGAAAATATATACAGGATGATTCTTGGCGTAGTTTACACTCATCATCACAAAAAGTAACTATATTTTTTGAAGTTTTTTTTTTTTTACATTATTATATATTACCAACGAGTGTAAAATACAATTTTTGACAAAACATTATATAATTCAAGATTTTTTTATGGCTTACCCTTTTTTGAATCTAAACATGTGTGTTTATGTCATATTTCAGAGCAATATATTATTTTACATAGAATTTTGTATGTACAAAAATCGTATTTTTAAAAGTAGTTAATATTTTAATAAGTATCTGGTAAAAATATCTTTATAAGTATTACAGCTTAGATGAGCAGAAATGCAGAATAGGTAGTATAATGCTGGTACTTAGAACTTTCTAACTACTCGTTTGAAATAAGAAATTTAAATATAAAAACTGTAGGTAAACAACAATTTTGCTTCAAAATATGAAATTAAAAATGTATTTCAAAAAATTAAATCATAAAAAATAATGCATTTTTTAGTATATTTTTCGAAAAAAATGTTTTATATAATGACTTAGGTATTATAAAAGAGAGAAAAAACAATTTTCAAAAACCTTAATAATTTTTTAGTGTTTATTGCTAAAAGAACCACACAATCTACACAAATATACAAACATAATAGTATATAATACTGATATACTGACTGAATATTGAGAATCTCTCTAGAGGACATTTTCAAATATTCAACACACGATTCCTGTTACGGTGGAGTAGTTGTTTAGAATCTGCTATGAATCATATGATATATATAACCACATACACTGTAGTACTAACATAACATTTACAATGTATTGATATACTTATGAACATAAATGTGTATGATAGTAACGAATACGGTTTACATATTTTATATATAAATCATTATACATGATTTTTCCGAGCTTAGAACGTCGAAAAAAAATATAATAGTCTTATTGAAAACAGCATTTTAAAACTGATTCCAAAATAAGTATCGTGAGTTACACCTATCTTTGTTTATTTATTTATGTATATTTATTATAAAGACATATAATGATTTATAATAATAATAATTTATTACATTGGAAACTGATATTTTATTATAATATTATAAAAAATAATATTGATTTAAATAGAATATATAAACTACTTTTTATTATCTTTTGCCACGAATTTATGAAATTAAATGATATATTTATTTAGGTACAATATGTACATAAATTATTATTTATTTATTTTGATATGGATTTTGATTTAAGTTCAATGAATTTGTGCAGGTATCTGCAATAATATTATATTAACTAACTTAAATTAAAAATATTATGGTAAAATTCAAAACTGAAAATCCCCATTCGTACCGCTTTTAAAAACGAATATGATAAGACGTCACTTATATATTATACATTTTATATGCTCTACATGCATTCGGTGATTACATTCATGCTGGTAATGACAAACCATCTGTACATCGTCAGTACATTTCTTAAAAGTTTATTAATATTTAATACCTAAAATAAATGACTTAACAAATAGTAGAAATAGAAGTACTTTTTTTTTTTATCTATTTAAGTATTACGGAAATGTGTACGTATTTATATATATATAGTAAATTTAGATGTAAGTGAATAGGTATTCGTTCATACTATAAATTATAACATATAGGTACCAACTACCTATTTGGCTATGTAGGAATATAAAACATCAATGTAACAGATAAATATAATGTAAAATGTAGGTATTTTATTTTCTCATCATAAACATCTGTTCACATTTAGCGTAAACAGTCGGAAAATTCGTTCAAATGGAAAAAAAAATGACTTACCTAGGTGTTTTGAGATAGTTGCTGGATACATTTTGATAACAGCGTGGACGATTATGTAATTTAACATTTTCCATCAAATTTTAATATTCCGTATAAATATTATTATTATTTTACGAACAACTGTATTTAAATATAATTTGACGTGAAATATTTTTTTTTTCAAAATTTTCACATCGTACTATAATGCACGTCTTGTGGAATGAGTGTTTTGATACATTTGCTAGGGAATTCGTATGGTTAGTATACTGGAATGCCCGATAGAAAAAATGTATCAATAAGATTTTATTAAGATATAACATAATATAAAATAATCTGACAGGAATTTTATAACATTTTTACTGAATAATAATCCTGTCAAGCAATTTAAAAAATTATATTTTTTTAATGCTACATCATAAACATAATAATGTTATAAAAAAATATTAACAAACTTAAAAAGTTCTGAATATATACATATATTAATATATTATTTACAGAAAGATTTTTTTCTAACTTTTTAGGTTGTCAAAAGATATTATGTCTTTATTTTCTTTAGTATATAAATATTTTCATGTTATATTATAGGTAGATAAAATGCAATTATTTATATGGTGTATACGCAAATCAGTTATATAATAATATATTTATTTAATAATATCACTGTATGCCAAAACGAATTTTGATTTTTCATGTTAAAATTACAGATTGTGCACAAATGAGTTTCGGCATTTATTTTAAAATGTCATCACTCAATCATGAATGATGAATGAAAATAATGTAACTAATGTAATCGTTTAAAATGTGTAGGTATGTTGTTACATATTGTCCCTTTTATTAAAAATATGTTAAACATGCCATTAAGAAAATTCAATTTCAATAATGTTAACAAGTACGTTTTATAAGGCTTTTAATATTTAAATAAAATGTCACTGAACATAAGTATATGTGTAAATTTTAATATTTTTCTATACGCGTATATAATATTATATTATAGCACTGTTGCACACCTGCCCGCCATTAAACCATTGTTCACGGTGTCCTGAAAGCATTACTCTACCTTTACACTATATGCTTACATTCGCATGGAAAAATCGATGAGTCAGGTCACTAGGACTCCAAACCCTTAGGAAGCAATTTATAAAAAATATAACATACTAAGTGTTTCATTATCATTTACCATGATATTATGTATCTACGAGCCTACTTTGAAAATTGTTGCCGTAATTTGTTTTCACTGCTATCGCATTCAAAAGGAACATCAGGCGAATGGCCAAATGCCAAGACGTTTATTGACCAAATAATTAAATTATATGCTTGACATTTAACACAATTCAGGCGGATGGCGTATGCCGGTAAGAAATCAAATAAATATCGCAATTAGTTTTATCGATCAACCCATTTTAATAGTTTATATAATATAATTTATGTCCAAATAATATTCACTAAAATACACAACACAAAATAATGTATAGTATAATAAAATATAATAATATAAAGATGCAACATTATTAAATATATTTAATTTTATGACCTTTTTATATGAAGCCAGAACGATGCAGAAAACAATGTGCAAAACATAATCAATAAAGTTTCATTCCGTACCTATACCCACTTACGCATACGTACCTACATATTATTATGTACGAACACAAAAAATAATAATATGACGTGTAGTTTGAAATACATGTTTGATCGAAGTCAAATTGCAGTATATAGTATTTTTTTCTTAGAAATACTGTAATGTTTTTCTGTCAAAAATTTTGATTTTTTTACGAGAAAAGATGAAACAATAAAAGCTTGTTGACGTTTATAATGCTATTATGATAATCTAATTTTTAAAATTATTGTGATTTCAATATGACTTACAAATTGAATTTACCGATATTATGAAATATATGTCTTAAAATTATACTTATAGGTAGTTATTTTAAGTTCAGAGTGAAGCGAGGAATGTACCATTCTTGTTATTTTTTGTTTGAACTCTGGATACATTTATAGAAAAAAATGCTATAATCTTCAATTTTGATGATTGGTCATGGTAACGAATTAATAACATATTATAGGAATATTATTATTTTAAAAATATTTTGATTCTTTTTATTTATAACAGACATTTAACATTAGACGGGGGTTTTTTTTAACAATATACATTTACAAAAAAAAAAAAAAATGTATATTTGGTTAACATGTTGAACAATTTAATGTAAGATACCTTCTAAGTGTTTTTTATTTGAATTCAAATAAAGCTAAGCTTAAATCAACATTAATTTTTGATGGGTATTTGAAGTAAGAATTTTTATGAAAGTCATTTAAATCGTAAAAATTGTTAATTATTCAGAAGTCAGTTATATATAACATAATAATATTATTTTAAAACCTAAGTTGTGAAAAAGATAGTTCGTTCATGAGTTTTCCTTTACAAAAAAAAAAAAAAAAAAAAAATGGTTGAACGTAAAGTCATATTATATTTTTATGAGCGTTAGAAGTTCAAATTTTAACGACATTTCATATAATTCAACGACATTTCAATAAACATATAATATTAACAATTTATTTGCTCCAAAAACTTTTATTATTTTGTTATTATTCAAAAAATATTAACCATAAAAGCTTGAAACATCCCACTGTTAATTAAATTCTATAATTAAACACATAGTCTAATAGGTACTGATTGCATTTAATTATTTTAATTAAGAAAATAACTGTACTATGCATTGTTGAATGTGAAAACAATTTTACTGTCTAAATACTGAATACATAAGTCAATTACTCAGTAGATTGTTAAAAAAAAAAACAGAACTGAGAATCATACACTTTATTCAAGTTATCTTTATTTATCTTCAAATTAAATTAAATTACCGCGCGAAACGTTGAGTTTGAATAACTTGATTTAAAATTTTGTTCGTAAGTAATAGCTATTTAAATACTGGGTTGTTAACACTAAACCTCTATATAAAAAAAAATAATGTCTGTAAGTAATTATTATTAACGATACTATAAAACAAACAGTATAGATTTTAGACCGGTTGTGTAAACAAGTGGGGGTTATAAAGGAATAAAGCCACTTTTGTTAGGGTATACAAACAATCATTTATTATACTTAATGAGGTTCGTGCGCGTTGTTAAGCGAATTATCAATAATGCAAGAAACTCATTTCCAGTTATCTATGGCTAATATTATATTATCCTATTTTATTTTCGAAAAACCCACACACAATACATTTTATCAAGACGGAAATATAATAATACTTCCAATCATTATAAAAACATTGACATCACTAACTTCTAGCTATGAAGTTATTAAATCAATAATATTATTGATAATATACATTAATCATTTTATTTATTTTACCCAATAAAATATATTTGTTTTTATTTTAAAAGAGCTTAATCATATCAAAAAAATAAAATTAGTATATTCTATATAATATTATTATTGTCATACATTACTACTTAAGTATTATAGAGTATTATTATACTATTTATATATTTACGAAATATGCCAACAAATCGATTTGCATATATTTTTAGTGATCGAACGAAACAAGAAAATTATATTGTTTTACTATATTGTTTGGTTTTTCGTATTATTTTTGTAGTTTTATTTGAAACCCTCTTTATGCGTACTACTGAAATTATTTTTTACATCTGGTAACCTTTTGTAATATAACGAAATTTGGAGCTTTTTCAAATAAAAAGTTTGCAGAGAATCTTGATATTAAAAATAAAAACGATTCCGATCAACAACCGTATAGATTGTTGATATATTTTCTTTAACCATTTTCCATGTTTGAAAAATGAATTCTTTAAATTATTCTATTACTCGATATTCGATTCCCTAATCTATTAAGGTGGAATTGTTTATACCTGTGATGTATTCTCAAAACAAATCGTTATTTTTAAAATTTATATACAAATCTACATAAACGGTTTTGATTATATGACTAATAAACTAAAAATGTGTCTATGTAAAATGTAATAGATAATGTAGTTTTGAGTAATGATCAAACAATAATTTATAATATACATCAAACAAATTTATGTTAGTTTTGACTATTTAAATAGATATAAGGTGAATTAAATTCATAAAAATTGGTTTATAAATTATTATTACTTTTTACTTCTTACTTCTTACTTTTATTAATAAAATAAAAATAAACAATCTTCTAGATATCTGGAAATTATGTAATACAAACGTTTTAAAATTTAAGTTACATATTTTTCACTATTTGAGAAATGTATATTTTGTGTATCATATCTACCTTTTATTATTACTCTTTTTTTTTTTTGAAAGAGAACTATTTTTTTGTTTTTTAGTAACATTTTTATGATTATTCAAAATAAAAGTTGATAGAAATTTTATTCGTCGATAAAAATAAAACATTGTAACATGATGACCAAAAGTTAAGACTATCGTTTTTTGACAATATTTCATAATAATAATGTACGAAAACGTGTTTTCGATCTAAAACTTATATAATATAATACACATATAAAGTTTGGAGAAAATGTTATTTTTTAGAAGTTACACGTAGGTACCTTCATTTTAGTCGACACATTAATGTCGTGCAAAATCGCGTGTTTAATTTTGAAAACAATAATTATAGTGATTACGCCTGAGTCATCTCCACGTGCCGCCACTAGTGTTACACCTGTGTAATGCGCGTCGTATCGGAAAACTCGTAGGTACTTCTTTAATAATATGAACAACATCAAAAACAATAATAATTATTATCATTAAAAGCGTTTAGGTTAACTTCGTACCTGTGTACGGGAAACGTTCAATATTATAGTATTAAAATATAGGTAATATTGTGTTTTCTCTCAAAATTATTATTATATTTTTGAATTGACATGTATACTTACTTATAGATATTGACTCTCATTCAACTTCTGCACATATCATCTGATTGTGGCTAAACACAGAGACGTATTTAGGAATTTTGCGCCCCAGGTTATCTGCACCCAAACGACCTATAGGTACCATATTATATCAAAATTCTCTCCAAAATTTACCGCCCGGGGCCCAAGCCCCCTTGCCCCCCCCCCTAAATACGTCACTGCCTAAACATTTAATACATTATGTAATAATATTAAATAGATGGTTGTGGAATTTTACACTCTCCTTTAACATACTAGCTCTATCGAGACCTACAAAAGTTATTTTCCTTAATTTAGTTTTCATAATACTGTAATAAACTTATTTTAGTGTCAAATATAATACAGAAATATAGAATGTTTTTGTAGATACAAAATATAATGGATAAATCGATCGAAATCCAATCATGATGGTATCCTTCTATAACCGAAAAACAATATGAAACAAAACCTTAATATTATGTTTGATTAAAAGTGTATTTATATTTAATCAATTTAATAATCTGCTGTACAATGATAGAAATAAAATGTCATTGTTGGTTTTTCAATAACGAACGTTTATATTATCTTCGTAAATTAATATAAACATGGTTGGATTAAATATACTTAATATTATATAATCATTATTATTTGTAAATAATCGATGATCGATTGGTGCTAAATACTAACTATTGAGAACAATATAGTTTTAGACAGTTTAATTACGTTTACCCTACGATTGTTTCAAATTTTAAGTTTTAAATTTTTAGACCAGTAATTTTGTCATACAAGTGGTTTTCCAATATAACTTTTAATAAGCCTTGGTAGCGTATTCGTGGAAAACCAGAGCATGGAGAAATACCGTTTATTTATAGAAGCTACAAACCTAACTATAGTAGCTCGTGACAGTATTCGTCAACTGCGTCAACTAACAAGAAAAAAGTTACTGAAAAGTGAAAACTAAACAACGTTTGTATATTATAACAAATATTATATAGGTGTATTTCTATTCGGTTTATTTCAACGCAAAAATATCGTTTTGGGGAGTGAAGGGGTAGGACGAATTTCTCGTCAGGAAACTGAGCGTGGGTGTTGTGACAGCATTTCAACGTTCTCTCAATAATAATAATATAACAATATAAACAGAGATGTACGTCGCGTGCGCACGTCCTAAACACGAGACACGGCCATACTGTTCCGAGAAGTGTGCGACCGAACTGAGTCATGTCGGTTAAATGGTGTGACAGCTACCGAATTTATGGTTCATTCGCATAATGTTATTACTTATTATTATTATTATTAATCTGACCGCTATGTGACATAATGCCACATGACCAAGACATTCTGGTACAGATATTGTGATAGAATGATTATGATGATAATAAATAATTATATTACGTAGTGTCGTATACGCCGATTGCTCGAACGTATACCAAAATAAAGTAAAACCAAAAATACGTAAAAACACTTTATTCGAACGTGACGTCCGGTGGTGATCGAGTCACA
>VUJU01000954.1:34716-73940 GCA_009835225.1 Aphis craccivora | reverse complement strand
GATACCCCAGGTTGAAAATGCTGGTGTAGGTAATTATTCTGACCATCAGGAATAAAAGTTATAAATATTATATTGTAGTATTTATGTTATTAATAATACTTATTATATTTTATAAAATGTAATTAATAAATAATAATTATACGATAAGAAAAAAAAAATATTGAAATAATTTTAAATATTAAGCTAGTAAGCTGTATAAGTATAAAGATAATATAGTCCCCGGTACTAATATGAATGTGTTTAATATGCAAAAAAATCTTTAAAATATTTTAATGGGCTATGGATATTTAAAAAAATAAGATACCATATTACCTATTCACGCATATAAACACGCTAGCCTGATTTCATCACCGTTATATAAATTTAATTCAATTAAATAAAATATCCGGATGGTCTTTGTATGATTGATACTGTTGTAGCAGTCTGTTGAGCGGCCGGACGCGACTACCGCACTAACCCTTCAGCACTAAAAAACCACGTGATTCCGATAAACGTGACACACACCACTGCGGTCGTTTGTTCAAAATAATATCCCCTGGGTACTTGAAAGGAAATTAAAAAAAAAACCTTAATTATAAACAGATCTGTTCTCTCTGAAAATTCACCAAAAACGGATGCATGTAAACGATTGTAAATCACTTACTAGTTTTAACATAAACTGAGGGCCGTGGGTAGTGTATGTATTTTTGCGCGTACGTTTGTGCAACGATTTACATTTTACAACGAGTGATTTTAAAATACATTTTTTAAAACTCATGGCAAATAGAACAAAAATAGGTTGACTACGAATAGCGCATTTACGTAGGACAAAATCATATTAAACTAAAAAATGACGTGCCATATCGTTGACAGAATTGATTGAAGACATTTTCTCATCATCCAATAATTGAAGCCGAAATCGAATAAGCTATCTCTGTAATATACAAGTAGGTCCCAAATAATAAAATACTTAATATATTTATTAACCTACATTAACAATATAATGAATAAACCAAATGGGTTGATAATACTTTTTTTCAAATAAGTTTGTATTGTAATTTAAAATATTAAACGATCACATTGTTGTTTACATAAAATATAAGGCTAGAGTGGGAGGTCTCGATCAGAATTCATTTCGTGTAATACGCTGCCAAAAACTATTATTCATAATACATTCGCTTGCATTTCGATTTGTAATTTGGTTATTAAGAAAACGGTCAGCTTAAAATTTACAATACAATATGATAGTCCTTGTAGATTAAAAAAAAAAAGAAGTTCGTATCACCGCAAACGCTTAAATGGAACAAATAAATCCAAGTGGTTGAGAATATTATAGTCTCTATATCAATACTTTCCAAGCTTAAAAATTCCAATAAAATTAGATCTTTATTAAACACCAGTGGGTATCATATGCCTAATAAAGGTTACCACCCCGTACAAAACTCGTACCTATGCGTATAAGAATATTGTTGTTTCACACACTTTAAATGATTCTCTAGGTTCTTCTACTATTGGGAGTTTATATTTTTCATACTATATTGTAATATATATCTTCGAGCATTATTATCAACGCTGATATTGCCAGTGTTGTTGTGTGCCGGCACACATGTATAGCATAAAACGCAAGTCTGTGATATAAACAAAGTTTCATCGGCGCATTTGATCTCGCACGCGGATACGACAATCGACCGCAGGTTGTCTGATATTTATTGCGTCGTAACCATTTTGCCGATGTGTTACAATAACAATGTACGAGAACACACATTGACACACATTCGCATATACTTCTCCGCATAAATACCTACGCACGAGTGCGATTTAACCCGTCCACGTAGCACCGCGAAAATGGGTTTGCCCGTCCCTAAGTTGTTTACACATTGCAGTATACACGAGGTTGACCTCATGTACGGATTAAAAGTCAATCTTCCCAAGTAATTCTCCCAAATTTAGATTTTCGTACACATATTGTACATTATTATATTATATAATTCATTTTGTAATATGCAGGACATAGGTACACATTTACAAACATAATATTGTAATATGACAAAATACAAATATTTAAATTAACGTTTAAGACGTTTATATTGAATTTTGTTTAAAGAGTTTTAAATCAAGAATGAAATAAATATGTAAGTGATAATCAAAGAGTTCATCAGCTCTTATTTCAATACAAAAATGTTGTTTATCATATAATTCAATTCCAATCTAAAAGTGAAATAATTATACGGGTGAATCATAAAGGTTATGATGTATATAGTAGCAATAATTAAAATCAAATGAGGTGTAATAAATATAATATGTATAATCTCAGAATCGTATCCATAACTCATTTATTTTATTTAATAATAGTAACGAAACAAATTTTAAAATTGTTCCGTCAAAAATTGAGTTTTTTTTCTTTTATTCTTTAGTTGTTGCAGTTTTAGACTCTCACAACTGTAGTCCATTGTTAACAAACCATTTATCGTATATAACCCCATAACAGACGCGATAAGTATAACGACACAACAATAACATTATACATATTTATCATGTACGTTGATCACTATTCGAATATCTGTTAGAGAATACCTATAAAATTTACTATCTGAAAAGCAAAAAGTACTCAATGCATTTTATGAAGCGAAAAAAAAATTGCATTCACGAATGACACGGTAAACAATTTCTTTTTTACTGGGGGTTGCAGTGATGACGGTGTCGAGTGGTTTTAATCATTGAGACGTAAATAATATTATTATACTATTTAATAATTTATAAATACGGCAGCGGCGGTGGTCGTAACCGTTTTACGGTTTCCAAACTGATTGTTGCGATTTTTCGATACCACTTAAATGGATTAAAAACGCGAGATAGCTGGTATATGGCTCAGGAAGGTGGTTTTTATTGTCATTAGGTCGTAAAAGTTCACGAGCCATCGTAAACCTCAGACGACAAAAGATGGCTATTATATACCCATATTATCTATGTATATATTATAGTCATACATATTACATATATATATATTTATAATATATACCTATATACATGCATTTATGTACACCAATAAGCAGATCTGCAGACAGTGTGCGAAAGAGATAGGAAAACGGCCGGTTATGGTACTCGTCATTCTTCATTGCACGATAAGAGATACATTTATTACTATTAGGTTCTCGAGGCTTATAATAAATAGTACAGGTCGTACTATTATGTATAGTTCAAAATTTATGACAAAATATTTATTCGATTGTTGCAATACCATATTATTCTTCAACTAACCTTTAAATCTTTGCGTTATATAACATGCTATTTAAATTTCAAGTCACAATATAACTAGGAATATGTCCAGTAGAAAACGAAGCAGTCAACAAATAATAGGTTTAATATACCTTCTGTTCGAATGTCCAGTATTAAGTAAATCGAGTCAACCGTTTTGTGTGATATGTACTGAATAGTGTTATATTCGTTTAGGCATTATTGCTTCATATTGTTTGAGACGTTCATCGCCTGTGTTAAAACCCAACTACTGTTTCGATATTAATATGTTTGAATCATTGTCAGTACTACATTTCCCACAACTTTTCCTCAATTGTTAATCAACTCAGTTTGTCTTATACAAGTTACCATATTTAAATGTTGGTTGTTATTTATTAATACAGATATATATATATATATATATGTATAATATGTTAAAATATTATAACAATATACGTGTGTCTAATTAAGAGTAGAATGTTATTGCTATTATTTATGCCGAAAGTGTAGAACTATATTAAAATATTTCATCAGAATATTGGAGTACTGCTCTGTGAAATCAATAATTTGTTTATCTATGATAACTATCAAGTTACCATAATTTGATTATAAACCAAAAAACAGCATGGTTTCAATCCCATCGAAATAATATTGTAAAGGTATGCAAATAATGTTACATATTATATGCTTTGACTCATTGTTGACAGACAAAATAATAGTTTAATAAAGCAAAAAGGTACTAGGTAGTCATCAACTTGATTTTATTTCTTATACAGTGTGAGTATTGATTAAAAGTAGAATAAATAAATACCTATAACATATTAAAAAGTATATAAAACTGAAATAACCTATGACAGTATACACATATTCATTCCTATTCTTTTGAAGAACCATACTCCCCTAAGTATTGATACCTACATACATAGAATAATATGTATATGTTCAACTATAAAGACGTTAGCATAATTTATAATGTTAAACTTGTTTGATAAAATTAATTTTCAATGTTTGAAACTTTTGTAACCATGAGGGAATATATTTAAGAAATGAGGTTTAAATGTACTACTTAGGAATATCTAAATACGCTTACTTTCTGTTGTGAATTCTGATAGATTTAAGAGCCATCATTCGTCGAAGGAAAATACATTTGTATTTGAAAATAAACTTAATTAGTACTTAAATAATGTACATATATTTATATTATTTATGTAAATCGATTTTTTCATTAAATTGTTATATATATATAATAAATGAAACATAATCAATTAATTAGTCAAAATAACTTAAATAAAGTTACAACTCAAAGTCATCTAAAAATAATTGAAAGTATGTTTTTCTTATTTATATTTATTTTTTTTTAAAGTTTTTGAATATAGATTAATGTCAAATAAAATAAATTATGTGAATAATAAATATTTCACAATAGTTACTTGAATAAAAAAATTGAGTTTATTCATATTTTAAAAATTCGTTAGTCTCGATTGAATTTATATGACTGCTACTCCAATTTTTACTTAATTACATTGAATTAAATATAATAAAAATGAATTGTTAAATAGGAATGACAAAAGTAGCAATTCATTTTGAAGCTTAAAAATAATAAAATAGTTTTCAACAGTGTTTTATTGATCGGTTATTTATTATAAGTAATACTTATTGAAAATTTACTAATCTTTTAATTCTTATGTACGAATATTTTTATAAACAACTTATTTGTAGTTATCTCATATTTAATATTTCTAAATATTTTATCATGGTATAATATAATTATTATTCGGGAAAAATTATTCTTAACTTTAAAGCCCCTGTTGACCTAAATATTGAATAAACTCGTTTAAAATGCGTTGCTCACATTTATAATAACCCAAGAATAGATTATATAGCAGTAAAGTGCCTTGTGCAGCTTTAACACAATTCAAATACGATTCTTCCGTAGCTGGTTCTGTATAAATTACACTATTTCAGAATACCATATTATTTATTTTTACGAGTATAACTGTATAACGGTATAACCCTCATTTGTATGAGAGCCATTGATTAAGGAAAAACTACTTAAATTTATACTAAATACTACATGAGTATATAATAAACTTACCTGTTTGCGTGCTAGAATCGAACAAAGTGCTGCTTGTCTCCACAGCCATAGTGGCCAAAGTTCCATCTATGATTTGCGTACTTGAATCCCTTCGGCCTCTCGTACGGTAACATTCATCTGACTGAGACGATAGTCGTCGGAAATTTCTGCATCGAATCATTTCTTCGGTAGTGGACTAAAATAAAAAAAAACAATGATGATAAAAATCTAATATTCGATTTAGTTTTTATTTATATATTGATTATTTATTATTTAAAAATACGATCTATTGATACACCAAAGTATGAAAAAGTAAAATGCATTTAGGTACCCAATGTTTTTTTTTTTAAATACAAAACAGGCCAATTACCTACTGTAATAAAATTATTCTAAGTTAATGTAAAATATATTATAATTATTAATTAAATGAATTACACACTATATTCAGTGTTCAAAATTGAGATGGTTTAGGTATATATGATTTGAGAAACTTTGGTTTGTCAATATTATTCGAATTTCCGTTATTTAGAAATAATGAATCATTGCCAGTGGATTTATTTAACGCCATAAATATTATAGATTTTTTTCAGTTTTTAGAAATATAAAACATATCAAGTTTCTATAAGTAAACCATTTAAATATTCTAATTTTGACATTTATGAACTATTAAATCAATTTAACAGACATAAAACTCGTTATCCAAAAGAAAAATACTATAATATAGAAACATCATAATACAATCTTGTAAAAATCAGTTTGTTATACAACGTTTGTATGGTATCCAATCAAGAAATACTTTATTGAAATAAATCGATTACGATAATATATAAGTAAAAATTTCTAGTTTTACAATGAACTTGTTTTGTTATATTGAATAAGGTGTAAAAAACAATGTTGCAAAAAAAAAAAAAAATGTTAAAAAATTACAATTAATACCGATATGTGCGTGGATGGTCTAGACTAAATCGATGGATAAGAAGTTATTTAGTAAACAATTTCTTAGTTAAGACGGAAAAAATCAAACGACACACCAGATGGTTATTATACAGTTTTTGGCTTTAAATCACGGACCAGGAAATCATGATGGACTAATTCGAGATGTTATCAGTGGATCTACAACGATGTGCAGTAAAAAATGTCCATGTAAATTGTTTAGGTTATTGTTGAAATGTCGGTTTCGAGAAGTACTAGATTATTATTAAAAACTTCAAAAATATATAATATCTTCCTACGCTATTTTTTGTTTTTGGCGCAAACTATAATAGTATAATCAAACATTTTTTACAAAATATTTGATAGAAGTACATAGTAATTGTGTAATAATTACACAAATATTAAAATACATTAATGAACAATTTACAAATTCATAGGTAGATTTTAATTATTCACAGTTTCAAAAGACAAACCAAAAATAAAAGTAGTAGTGGATTAAGATGTGTTTGAATATCTTCCCTCTTTCCTATTCCCTCACCACCGTGATACGATCCTGTCATATTTCGATCCTTCCCGAAAATCAACAACGTTGCAATCAAATTTCATAATAATTATATGTTAACAGAGCGTAGTAAGTTCACGATAACCGGAAAACGCACTTGTCGCCGGAAGCCCCTGGCAATCAATATCTCTTCGGTAGTGGATTGTCTCCGGATGATCGGCGTTCGCTGAGAAGTCGCAGGCGCCACGGCCCTGCCGGCCGGCGAGGGTTCCCGAGAAGAGCATGATGATGACGAATCCGGTGACCTGGATGACTGGCAGCTACGAACGTTATAACTACCCATCGTGGTACTCTGGCGTCGGTAGTTTCTACGGCGTCTCTGCCTTCCAGGAGATACGTCCCTGCCTTGTCTGTCCGGTGACAGACCACCCTGTAAACGCATAATCGCAAAAAACTATGGTTGTAATTAATTTTATTTTCATAGGAAGATAATGTACATTATTATGCAATACAGCATATATATTATCTTATAGATAGATCAGAGTTGTTACGTGAATACAGACACTATATAACACGGTTATTAGATGGGATAAACAACATTTTCGCAGTTATCGAGGGGTTTGAAATAGATTAAAGTTATTTTATTTGATAGGTTATATAGGACTTCAGAGAGAAGAAAAAAAGTTGTGTTAAGGCCAAGGATTAAGCATTTGGTACTCGCGTCTAAATTAAGCGTCTTCTTTCTTGGTGGTGGAGAGAAAAGCTATGATTATTTTTTTAACAAAAACGAAACATTGACAGTTAAATTGTAAAAAGATTAGATTTGTCGAAAAGAGACACGAAAATAGAAAAGCGTAATAATTGATTCTGAAATGGTGGCATATCGAGTGCGTTCGGAAACCTCATCTTCGAAAATCTTGTGTATTGAACGAGAAAAAATGTCAAAACATAATAGCTGTTATAATAGTATATGATATCCCAAAAAAAAAAAAAAATTAATAAAGCACGACGCGTTATACTTACGCTGACTCTAGAGTCTCGGCGTCGGGCGTAGTGCGCTGAGTCGGGTGACAGCGAGTCACGCCTGGTCTTACGGTCCGAATAGTCTTGGTCCGCGGAAAGCGTCGGTTGCGAGCTCCGACGACCGCAATGCAGGCTCGACGGCATGCACGTCTCGTCGATGGCCGTCGATTGCCGCTGCAACCTGGGAAGCTTGTTGCCGACCGATATGCCGTCCTTGCTGTGCCTTCGTTCGGGCGACACGTGAGGCTTGGAATTCCGGCGAGCCCTAGAGGAGTACACCTGTTAAGAAAAAAAAAACCATTAGTGCGTCCTCGGTTTATTGCCTATTATTATTTTGCGGACGTATTGCCAACGATCTACTTCGACACTCACCGGAAAACCGAACGGTGCTTTCACACGCATTCATTTATGTCTAATATTATGGTGATTATTACGATATTGAGCCATAAATATAACGATTGCGTTCAAAAACAATGACAATCAAAACGTTAACGGGTAAAATGAGAAAAAGAGAAAATTGGAAATTTCTAACAACTAGAAGGACGTGGTTAAAATATGGTCATTCAATTAAAATTATGTGTTTATTATATACTAAACATTGTTTGTAGCGTATCACATTAAATCTCGGTGTGCAATATATTTTATAGAATGCAGTATTTAGAAGGAGTGCGTTTTTGGCAAACGATGGAAATACTTATAAAGCAACAGTGTTTTATCGTACCGTGAGTGGACTGCAGTAGGTATACAGTTTTTGCACAACACCGGTTAAAAACTCCATTGTTAACGTTATTTACCAAACTATGTTTGTGCGCACGCGCTCCAAACATCGATTCGGTAAATCAATTGATCGTATTAAATAATCAGTTAACAAGGACATGCGGATTATTGGAAGTTTCTAAATATCTCTGGTCAATCTGGTTCTCTGGTCTTATCGAATTTAATCGATGACGTTTAAACACAAACGTTTTATTGTTTGAATTTTGTTTTACACAATAATATATAAGATATGGACCATCGGCATACCGTACAAAGCTTGCGGTAATGCAAAAACTAGAGCTTTAACTAGGTATTAAACGCTATTTCTCATTGAACCGAACGTTATTTTCACCGTAAAGCTTAAGCGTTTGTATACAATTACAACTCCCTAACAATATCGAGACGATATCGTCGGTAAACCGAATCGTCACCTTTGCCATACCATCATATTATTATTCCCACGGTTTTGCGTATAGATTCGTATAGGGAATATCGGGTCGTCTGGACACTCACTTGCGTGGTGGAGTCCCTGCGGGACACGGCCGGTGCGTGCGTCACGTTGCCCGCGCACAACTGCGTTGGCGGCACAGCGGACACCGGCGAGCTGGGCACCGACACCGGCGGCGTGTAACCGCACGACACGCTGTGCTGCGTCGGGACCGCGGAGCACGTCGTGTAACCGCTTGACATGGAAGCGTTGGCAGTGGCGCTGATGGAGGCGGCGGCGTTGGAGACGAACGATGACGACGACGGTGCGTGTTGGTGAGTGGGCGACAGGGGGGCGCGCGGCGACGTGGGCGGAGGCGTCACGCTGCTGATGACCATCGTCGGCGGCGTCATGGTCTGGTCGTCCACCGTCTTCGCGTGACCGTCACTGCCGCCGCCGCCGCCGCCTCCCGTCGACCCGTTGGACGACGTGGACTGGCCCGGCGCGACGATTGCCTGCGAGTCTCTGCGCTTGTGGCACGTGCGGTGCTGTCGGAACGCACGGCCGTCGTCCCTGGACCCGCGACGTCCACTATCGCCGTCCGAATGACCGACGCTGAAAAACACGACAAAGAAAATGAGATATTTTTGTTTTTTTTTTTTTTCAACTAGTTCACGTTCCCGAAACGAACCGATGATAGGTTTCATCAGAACGTCAACGAGATTTGGAAAATGCCCGAGGGCAGATTCGTCAAAACGTAAATGTTTTTCAAACGTATTGTTATTATTACCGAAATCTCAGAACGATTCGACGATACTATAAATCGACGTTACGACGTGCAAAAACCAACACAACTAAGCGAAAAATTTAAATAGATACCTATTTTTTGATCTAAACCTAACGGATTTCTGTGATATGGCCAGACGTTGAGCGAAAAGGGAATTACGTTGAGATTAATTTAAAATGTTTTAGTGAAAACGCAATTACAATTAATCGAATTTTATTTCCAGTATTTATAATATTTATAGTCATCTTGAAATACCTCATAGTCCTTAATGAAACCACTATTATTAAACTCTTTTTTTTTTTTCAAAACATAAAATGTCACATAAACATCAAAAATACGTACAAAAACCTTAAGTGTAATAATATATTATGATTATTTAACATATCATACAAGAAATTGTAATGTCTGAGTTATGTATATGTTTTCTCTACTATTTGCATACATAAATATTATAGAAGCATTTTATAGACTACAGATATGGGTAATTTCAAAATTATATATATTATCTATCATTGGTATTGATATAAGTATACTACATTGTGTTATTTCAAGTAAACAATTTCATTATCTATTCTTCTGTAATTATTCATGAAATTAATAAGTCGTATATTTTATATTTATAATATTTATATTATGTAATAACATTTTTAGTTATTCATTCATAACATACGGATACATCTTATTTTTTATGATTTTCATAATAAAACTACGAGAATAATAAATATTATTCAAAAAAGAAAAAACAAAAACAAACAGTTGTGTTTATTATTATTAGCAGTCTGACATCTATCAGTAAGAAGTCAATAAATGAAAAATTGAAAAATAAAATGAAATACAATAATGGAAATTAATTCAGTTTCTAAAGTAATTTTACAATACCTATAAGAGTTTATTGAAATAAAAATAGGTTTTATTATGGTTAGAATATTGTATTTTTTCATATTATCAAAACAATAATTAGTTTCTATTCAAATTCATCTTTCGCTTCGGTGCGTGAACTTTTGCTGACGTCGACTGAAAATTTAAGTTTACTTTAAATAAAATCGTGGATATTCTATACGAGTGAGTATGGAAAAATAGTATCTGAAATCTAAATACAATTATAGGAATTCTCAATCACAGAGCTTTAGGCGAAATAATTTAACATAGTTGATGGCTAAATGAATTTAAAACTTGAAATAATTTGAAGACGTACTAAAAGTAAAAGTTGAAATATATAATTAAGTTTTAGTTTACTTTCGTAGTCAATGGTTTTTGGAGATAAGCAATCTGGATTTGTACTCGTATTGATGATAATTGCAGAGCATCAACATTAATTGGTAAATGTATTTATTATATTTAATAAACTAAAAATGGATATTGAATAATAATATGTAATATTTAAATATATTTTACTATTATGAATAAATAAATAAATTTATTTTAAGAACAGGAATAAGATTGCCGCAGTCAAATAAGTAAATCAAGTACTATATTATATTCCAGTTGAAAGCAAAATGTGCAGATTTTATTTTAAGTTGTGCTTAATTGTTCGATATTTGAAATAACAACATTAATGTTAACTAGGTTTTTTTTTTAGAAAAAGTATATAATTGACTTAATTTTTACAAGGAAATTGTATTTTTTTATTTTTTTTATTTTTAATGAATTAAAATAAATTTCATCTAATTTTCAAGGTGATTTTCCCCGTTTTAAAAAATATCAATGCAAAAATTAACAAATAAAATAAACACATAATGACGTATATTGGTGCAACTGTTGAAATCATTTTAAAAGAGATATCCAACTAAGGCGTAACCAGTTCAGATAGAAACTTATTTAAAATATCGTAAAATTAAAAATAAAGGTAATTAAAACTTTAAAAATATATATTTGGAATTTCAAAGGACCAATTATTAGTTAATAAGAATTATTATTCATTACAAGTGGATTATATTAAATAATAGTGGAATGAAGGAGAAGATGCAGCGTATTATTATAGTATGAAAGGAAATAAACAATAAGCTGAGTTTGTGGTGCATGAATAATATGAAGTCGGAATACGGGTAAAATAATTTTGTTTTCTGGTCATATTATATTAAGAAGCTTATAATTTAGAGTATTATATGCAGCAAGGATAGGATTTATTGCAAAATACAGTACGCTTAAAGTTTGAGTATTGATAATAGTATATTATACTCGTAAACACCCGTTAATTTTGTAACCTAATAAAAATATTGTAAGATATCACAATACTAGGGTTGCGTATTTTTAGCGTCTTGTGTCTTAACGTTTGTTTTTTTTAATTGGATTATGCTGATGAAATAGCAAAATTGAAAAGAGCTTTTTATTGATTTATTCGCTTGAGATTACAACATAATATTGCAGGTAATATAACATAATTCTATCAAGCAAAACTATTATCAAAACCATAACCAATAACCATTATATTTATATAGAATATTGGTTTTTAGTAAAATAAATATTGCAAAATAATCAGAGTGAGAAATTTAGTTGACGTAAAGCGTAGGTGTGCATTTATAATTATGCTTTGGTAAACTGAATTTGTAAAACTTTCTGGTTTTAATTTATTTCGTGAATTTCTATCAGAAAAGGGCTAAAGCGTAATATGATATTGAAATTGAAAAAAAAGTTTTAATTACAGTTTTCAGACATTATATAAAAGTCAAATAAGAATTAGTTAAAACATAATGTCGTATTATAAACTTTAGAATTAAGACTTGCTATTGAGTTGAAACATTTTTATTTTTGTTTGTCAGTGATTGAATAAAATAGGTTTTATAAAACAATGATAGAAATTAGAATATTAAAAATTTCTAAGTATTAGATATATTAAATCTTAAATCTGTCCAGCAAAAACCATTCCAATGACTTTTTACATGACTACAAAATTTTTATCATTTTATACTTAAAAAAAAAAGTTTAAGATGGCGGCTGTGAACTTTTCAAGAGAATACTCGTATTTCAAGAAAACCGTAACAGTAGAGTTTCAATGCATTTTGACAGTTATATAATCAGGTTGGAAATATCTTTTATCAACAATTGAATGTGTCATCGTAAATGCGAAACATTTTAATTTAAAATCATAGTTATATTACAATTTCAATAAGTTAATCATAACTTAAACAGTTAATGAGATGAATAGATGGAATAATGAAAATTTTCATTTTATTGTTTATATGAGATCCGATGTGCTTTTGTTTAAATACACGGTTTTGTATATAATATGATAAATTGATCGAGTTACTTTTCACTATAGTGATCAGTCGTTGGATTCATTTACTTATCATTCGTAAACCGGTAGTAAAACCACAATCGATGACTAAAAATAGATATTTTAAAATATCTTAAGAAACTTATTTCATGTATACATAATTATATTACTATTTTGTTTTCTTGTTTCAGTATTATATTAGTATTATTCTATTCTGTGGTATTACCTATATTATTATATTAAGCAAAGTTTTAAAACTATTATTATTATTTTTAACAATAATATGCAGAGAAAGATTTTAGAATAGTTAATTCTTAAATAACTGCACTTAAAATGAAAATAGCACTGTTTTACTTAGAGTAAATAATATTTATATTAATTGTTATAGATAATTCATTTTTTGTATTATTTATAATTTATAGAATTGGATTGAGTATAATTTACATACACAAACGTTATAATTTTATAAGTTAAGATAGTTTTAAATTTACATTTTATTTATGTATAGTATACGAAAAAAAGTAATTAGTTTGTAGGAACATATACAATTGATTATTATATGGCGCGTGAATTTTGCACGGTGACACAGGATTTTACGAGTTAGAGATTTGATGAAAACCGTTTTCCCAGAAAGCTTTGTTTTGGATTAACAATAGGCAACGTTTGATCATTAAAATACGACTGCTATAATAATGGATCTTGTTGGTATATTATTAAAGACCATTCTCAGGGACATAATGAAAATGGATCACAAGGATATATCCTATGTGTCTAAAAAGTTTGCATAAAAATTGAACATAACATATTTTATAACTAATACAACTAATAATATAGACATATACACATAAGACATAACATTAAATATTATTATAGAGTTGAACATTTAATTAATCTTTAACCAACAAATTTTAATAAAGTTACGTGATCATAACTACAAAGCAAATTGATCGTTTCTAAACTTTCTAGACAGTTTATAAAACAACAGTAATTAATACATATTGGTACCGGAGTAATATGTATTTTAAAAATTTTCCATTTTATGAAAAGAAAAAAAAACTCATAATAATATTATGTTTATAATATAAACATTTTAAATTAGCATCACTCAAACTCTTTTTACTGGTTATACCAGCATGTAAACATTTTATCTCAACAATAATCAACATGTATTATTTATAATATTGCATACTATAATACATTAACTATGTTTAGCCATGATTATTTGTTTTTATTTAATGTACATATCTATGTATAATAAATAATATATTATAATATGTAATGTATTCACTGAATATTTACGATCACATCGTTTATTAAGTTGTATTTTTTTCATTTATGATTTGATACCAAAGTAGGTTACGCACTTTAACGATTCTCGATAAATTATAGCTTCTTTGATAAACATGATCATTTTTAACATAAATCTGAATTTATCAGTGTATAGAAGTGATTAAGTGTATACATCGTTGGTGTACACTTGAAACTAAAAAATGCGATTAAATGAAGAGCTAGGTGTTTGAATATTATTATAATGTATTATTATAACATTATGCTCCTGTAAATATTATGTATGCAGATGTATTGTTTGTATACGCGTTTGAGTAGAAAATGAGATTTTTATCTAACGGCTGTTCACAGGATCAATTATCAAGAAAAAAACAACCCCCACTTTCCATGTTCAGTCAAAAATACCTACTATAGCGTAAGAAATAATAATAATATAGGTGGAAATAATTACTCTCCGGATCCTCTGCGCCTGGGCTGCTGCGAGACGCTACTGGGCGTTATGATTGAGTCGCGTCGGTTGTTGAGCAGTTTGGCAATGTCGGCCCGGAAGTCGGTCTTCGAGTCCCGGCGGCCGCCACCCTTACTGGACAACGACTTGACGCCTGAGTCGACGGACGACTCGCGCCGCTTCCGGGATGAAGTGATCGTGTTGGACCGACCAAACGGAAGCGTCTTGGCGATGTCGGCCAGCGTCTCACGCCTGGTGATGCCCTTTGGCCGACCACCCGACTTACCTCCGCCACCGCCGCCTCCGCCTCCGCCTCCACCGCCGCCGCCGCCCGCCCCACCTCCACCGCCACCTCCAACGCCACCTCCACCCATGCTGGTGCCGCTCCACTCGCGCAATATGTCGGTGAGCTGGGCAAGCGAGCTGCGCCTCCGTCGCCGGCTGACCGGCGGCGACGTCTCCGCGGTCTCCGTTGGCGGCGACTCGGTGGTGATCTGTGCGGCCGAGTCCCGTCGACCACCCAACCGTTGTTTGATCGTCGTCTCCTCCATCTGCTCGCGCAGTATGTCGTCCCAACCGTTGCCGCCCTGCCACACCAGTCCCACCTGGTGGCTGAGGATCGGCAGGTTGCACACGAAACATATGGCCGTCATCGTCCTGCAGGATGCCGCACGCACGCCGAAAACAAACGCACAATGTACAATATTATACGCGTGTGCGAGCGAACGACAAATATATTATATTATTATTTACATGTGTAATAATGTTGTTTTATTTGTTGACTTACGCCGTGAAAGAGGCGGCCAACGAATACGTAGTTTGTTTATTCCGCTACTCTAATGTATAATTAAATGTTATATCAGGTACAACGATTACGCGTGTCTTTGACGAAATAACTTAATTTCGAAACATTTAAAAAAAAAAAAACGATTTATTAATACATCGTTTTCGTTGTCGACATATCGGATAAAATTATTTTCAACTGTCACACAATATATTTTTCAATTTAACTATTATACCTACTATATAGTTAAATACTATATAATAACCATGAAATGGACATATTATTGTATCAATTTAAACCATACATTAAAAACTTTTGAACGCAATTAATTTGAATGGCCGTGGAAACCACAATTATAATGGTCGACAACTTTAAGATCTCAAAAGAAGTAAGTATAACATTCATTCAATAGTCATTATAATTGAAGTTTACATTTCCAGCATTCTCCTCATTCATATCAACGGATTTCTACCTGTTAGTTTTGCCGTGTCATATTTTTTAAAGTGGTGAAAATTGTATTTCTGCAGCGTGTACGTTTTGTGATCGGTTTTATTTTTCTGTACGTGATCCGACGGTGACAAGTGTTCTATAGAATTTATACTGAGCGATGGAACTACGGATCCAGCTTTCGTAAATGATGAACAAAAGAGCACGGAATAAACAAACGTACTCGACTTATGTATACATATAATATGTTGTGTATTATAATGTGACGGTTAAAAATATTGCATAATTTATGAGAAAATATCATGACTCCATATTTAATCATTTCAATTTAGATGTATAAGTGTACTTCGTTGATTCTATTGTAGAATTATTTCATGGAACAAATAACAAAATTAAAACTTAGGTTAAAAGTGGTAGTTAGGTACCTATATATAAATAAAATGGTAATGATTAATAACTGGAAAATAAAATTATTTTCATAAATGCTGATAAATAATAATATAATTGTCAAATTTCAACGATATTATTATCATTATCGATATTTTACATCACGTTATTTTCTCACATTAGATTATGTATTAACACTATTAACCGTAATATATATTATATTAGGTATTATACTATAACAATTAATAAGTTAAAATCATTAACTAATTAGTAATTATCTAAAACGATATTGACTACATTGCAAAAAAGCAACTAATTCAACAAGCTAAATCGTGATTAACTAATAATAAATAGCAAAACAGGCATGCAAACAGTCAAATCACTCAACAAAAAATAATGATTATAAACTTTACAGTTAAATAATTTTCCACAGATCTTAGTTTTGGAAATTTGTGCTTTTTTAGAAGAAAAAATAATTAATAGGTGTGAATGTGCTATTATCTCCTTACACTAAGTACAATATTGTGAACGAAAATTATCCCATTTTCTATGTGATATAAATGGGCAGACCATTGTTCGCTACATAATGTGAAATATACACTTATCGAAAACAGTGTTAACGATTAGGTATTTGCAAAATGCATGTTATACGTAATAGTTGTTGTAAAAAAAAAATGCGACAATTGTACAGTAAGTTTGTCGTGTATTATATAAATATGATATAATGCATTATTTAACGGAATAAAAATTATGATTCATTGTCCAAAAAATAAAAAAATACCTACTAAACACATGTATTAAACAAAACAAAATACGTTTACAAGGTGACCCATTTAAATGGCTACATGAATTATTAACCTTACACAGTTTTTATATTTATCACATGATAATATATTTATTTAAGAAATTTATTTTAATATTTACAATTTTCAACACTGAATTCTTATAAAAAATACTTGAAACTTAACACAAATTTTATTTAAAAAATACAATAATTTAATTAGAGAACTATAATATTGGTGTAGCCATTTAAATACTGATTACTTCGCAAATATAAATATAAAATGTATAATGTATATTATGTATAGTATTATATAGTTATTATTATATAGTATATACATTTTATCGGTTTGATGAAAAATTCAATAGACCACTCTAACGAATAATTTATTTATATTTTACGAGCATGACCCGTGCATAATAATAATGTTTTATATTAATGTGTATAATATTATAAATATTATAATATAGACACATGTTATGTGAAATAAATCAATATTATTAGTATGTGCGATGCAATGAAATTATATAGGTAATATATAATATTAATATAATAAACTTTATATAGTTTTACGTATTAGTCAAAACGCATAATAGGTTTTAAACTTAGGTACATGCAAACATGGACGGAAAACTAATCACGCGCGCGTAAATTATCATCGGAAAAACTTTCGGAAATCCATAAGGTCGAGGCGTGGCACGTCAGTAATCGTTATCGGAATCCAATTATCTGATTCGGTGAAAATGCGTATAATTGACGGATATCAATACCATTTTTTTTTTTATATATATATAAGTATATAATATATTTGAACAACATCAATAGTTTCCGGTTGTTACATGTGTTAAAATTACGCTAATGTCAACGTGTTGTATACTGTGGCGTTTAACAACACTAAGTGACATATTATACATTTTTATTTCTAAAAAATTAATATCTAACCGAATAATATCATTATTATTAAAATTAAATTATCCTTAAAATCTCATGAATTTTAAAACATTATATTAATATATAATTATAATTTATATATGCATTATAAGAAGTAGTTACTTAGATGTGTGCAGGAATTTTTTGAAGGATGTTTAGAATAATTTTAACAGGAGCAAGATATCCTTCCTCAAATTTCTATAGAAGGATAAGAGATATTTTAATAACATTCAGCCCTACCGAATAAATGATAATTCATAATTACATTTTAGGTTTTTTTTTTTTGTTAGCTTAATATGCTATGGAATATATAAATAGATATATATTATGTTATATATTGTATGCGTTTTATCCTATCTTAATTAACGATTACAATAATATTTGTGAATTAATCAACATTTTGAAGTATGTAGAATTGTTTATAGAGTATGCAAGATACACAACCATTAAGATAAGGTTTATACTAATGAGAGTAAAACGGTTAAACGTAAAAAAAGTGATTTAGTATACATTTTAATAGAAAAAAAGCACCGGTGATGTATTTGATAAATAACAGTTATCCTTATCAGTGTTGACATGGTCTTTGAAGCAAAACAAACAGTTATTATATATCTTGCGTCTGGGATCTAGTGCAGTTGTGTTCAATGTAATAACTCGGTCGACGAGAGAACATAATAATATATCATACTGAATTTGTAATGATATTATATTGTTCAAATTGTATACTTTCGGACACCCTAGTCTTGTCTGAGAGTTGGTTTATCTATAGAAAGGATGAGTTTATAAATCCCTATGATCCTAAATAATATATATATACACATTATACATAGACAAACGCGATAATTAACAATTTTATTGCTTTTGAACATTAAAATTTCATAATAGTATTTCGAAAGTTCCCTCTGTAATTTTCCGTTAAAAATTCGAGTACACCTGTGATTTTATTTTAAATGGTGCTTAAATTGGACAGAAAAGAGAATGTGTGCTATATGGCCTATGATAAAGAACTTTGTTTTTATTAATGTGCAATGAGTTGTTTTTAAAAACAACAAAATTCTAAAATGTCTTGTTATAAAATATATACAGATTATAGCATAATATACATCTATACAATTTAATTTTATAGACTTTATGTTATTGTAAAACTTTTAATTTGAAAAGAAATATATGAGGGGTGAAAATCTAAAAAGCATTATTGGCAAAATACTGATTTTTCAGGAGAAGGGATGTTCTTATGTAACCAGTGAGGGAAAATGTAAGCCTAATAAATGTAATATATAATAAGTTAAAGTGATTTAAAAAAGAAAAAAAAGAAAAGAAACATTACATTCGTAAGTATAAACTCTATTTTTCAGCATTTAAAAATGTAAAATTATCCACCAAAACGTACTACCTATTTCCATTAATTTAATACGTTTTGGTTTAACTATTTCATTTATCCTTATCTACAACACGAGTAATAGTAATTTTTGGTGTAAAATAAAAAATTACGTTTATGCATAGTTCATTTTGGTATAGGTAGATTAGTGCTTATTATTTTTACAGGGGCAATACATAGTACGTTTTTTTTATAGAAAAACTACGTTTTAATTATCTAAATACTATATGAAAAATTATTATTTAGGGTAAATCATTCATTTTTAAAATCGATTTACTTGAAAATAGTATATTTTAGTTTATTCTGACGACGATTTCTAGACTTTTTCCATAAGAATCTATGTATAACTATATTTTGTAAATTTTGACAGAAGTATTTAGAAATATTGGAGTATTATGAAGAATACAAGTGTGTAACGTATTTAGAAGTATTCAAATTTCCACCCCTTTATATAATTTTGGCGTTGAGTTTAGTTATTTGCTTTTAGTAGTTTCAAGTATTAATTTGATCTTTTTTTCAATAATATGTAGTAAAAGTGTAATTTTATTATAGCTTATGTAAAATTTGAAATTATTCATGATATATTTTATAAATAATATTTATATGCACTGAAATAATATATTGTTTCTGTTCTAAAAAGTTTGTATACTTCCTAAAAGTAAATATATAAGTTCAAACCATATATTGAAACGTCAATATGAAAGTAGAATATGTTTTTCATCTCTAGTGTATAAGTAGTAATATATATTTTGTATTCACATAAATCGTGACCATGCGATCAAATGGTATAGGTTTTGTGACTGAGATCTGAGAAACACATCAAATTAATATTCCATACTGCCCATACTGGTCTTGTAGCATTATATTATTCAGTGAGTTAGTATTTAAATTTAGTCCGTAATGCATGTAACTTATGTATAAGTAGCTTAAACAAGCATGCTCATTCCCATTTTTTCCTTCAAATATGATTGATTTTTTTTCCGAATTTCCATAATTAGGTACCTATTTAGAACACTTAAGTACCGAATTTTAATTTATTTAGTTAAATAACTCAAAAACTATTTGATCGAATTTCTGCTTAAATTCATCAAATTAAAAAAAAATCATCTTCTTAACAATTAACTGGAAAAAAAAGCGGCTCTTATTAATAAGAAAATATATATATATATCGCTTAAGTTGTATAAAATATCTTGATAGGTATTTCTATTTAAAAATAAAAATATAATTGATGAAAGGAAAAACGGATGAGTATGCTTAATGATTCACTTTGTATTTGAAAAAAAATCTTTTTTTTTTTTTTGAATTTGTTTATTTAATGATATGTTATTATTATTTATTTTCTCGTGCATTTTTAACAATTTTTTTCCAACCAAGTTAATTAATAATTAAATATTTTGAATACATCAATAAACTTGTGACTCTTGGTAATATACTAAGTACGAGAAATTAATGAATTCAAAAAAACTAACCGTTGTAAAAAATTTTAGTCTTGTTTTTTTATTATTCATTTATTTATTTTTTTTTTTTAAGTAGGTTTATTTAGAGGCAAACGTTTATTTATTTGTTTGGATTAAAGGTAAATTCATGTATGGATCACCACAGAAAAACCATACATATTTACTCTGTATCAATGTCGATAGTTCAATTTTATTAAAGTAATATTATTATAGTCACAACCAACGAGCCATGCGTCGATGATAAAATTTAACGAGATAATGAAAACATTTTAATGGAATAATAAAAAATTAACATCGTATACGATTCATAAGAAATAATGAGAATTTGTATCAAAATCGTTTTTAATTCGAATTTTTTGTTTTTTTAATAATGATTAAAAACATTGATAAATATGTTTTGAATGTGCACTCTCTCCGATCCTAGCTATTTACAATTTTTTTTCTATTAGAAATTTTCTCGTTATTTCTCTGCTCGATATAGTTAACAGCGAAACGACTACGTTAGTAGAATACATTATTATTTTCATTTAGGGCCTCGTATTATTATAATGAAAGTATTAGCGTGAAAAAAAAAAACAAATTAAACGCTGCCGGAGAGAGGTCGTTGATATATTATCATGTGGCACGCTCGAACAACGTTGCATAGTTGAACCAATATACTTTATAATATTATATTATTAAAATTATAACCATTAATAGGAGATGTAATATTATCATTTCATGATCAGTTTCCGCCCTTGCTCTTTTTGAAAAAAAAAAAAATAATATAAACAGTACAATTCAAAACAGTATCGTTCACCGTCTGGAAACGTTAACGTCTAGATGTAAATATAAATTAAATATACAATCAAATAAAAAATAAATAAATAAAAATAATGGAAATGTGAATGATGATCGGGACCTGTAATGACGAAGCCTCGGATACGCCATAATTCATTTTCTATTGGCGATTTGTGACTGTGGCAGCGTCCTACTCTACAGATTTATCTCACCATCACAACTGTAACACACACACATCGTGCATTTTGCTAATTTTCAGTTTTTTTTTTTTTTTTTTTTGATGCTATGGGTATGATTAAAAACATGACAAAAATAGATAGGTAATACAAAAAAAAAAAAAACGTAAACAAATGAAATAAATATCAGCTTTCAATTATTAATATGTTATGATAACTATCCAATTATACCAATAGGCAATGCTACGTTCACAAAGTATATAATTCTTATACCTATAGATATATTTCAGTTGTAATATATTTATTGGCATCTGGAATATGTTATTATAATATTAAATAGTGATACAGTTGTATACTGTCAAAGTTGTCTTTTACAAAATAAAAATATAACGAGGACCTATAATACAAACTTTATAAAATATTATATCTTATTCAGACGTATTTTAACAGTATTCGTATTTTGTTTTATGAAAAAAAATAATTGTTTATCAAACAATTATAATTATAAGGTCCCACTTGGAAAGTACTTACATACCTACGCAATACTTTTTATAAACACAACATAGGTTTTTACCTTTATAGCATTTGATACATAGATACCAAACAATTAAATTGTTAAATTTAGTAAAACGATCACCATTACCTACATAATCATATTCAATATAATATCATAGGTGCTATATTCAAATTTTAATTTTAAATTCTCCTATTGAATATACTGATACGATGGAAAATATTTCTCATTATAGTTTTAAACGTTTATAAATAATACTATAATAACCTAACCTAAACATTTAGTTATACCGTATTTTAAAATATTAAGCTACAACTAAAAAGCAAACGAAAATAACCATAGGTACGAAATAATTATTAAAATGTTGTATAGAAATATACTTTTTTCGAAAAATATACTTTATTTACTATTTTTCTACTCTATTCTACTATTTACATTTTCACGCAAAGTGACCAAATATCCCCTGTAAATATTGTTCAATATAATGTATGTAATGTAAACTCATACGCAATATTGTATTCCAAACCATTATGTCTTTTTTTTTATTATTATTATTATTATTCATTGTGGATTTAATTATATATATATAGGTAGTTTCAACATAAATAGAAAATCTCATGTGATTTGAACTGTATAATAATATAATGTCAACCCATAGATCTATGGTAATGAAAAATACACATTATCTGACCCTTGAAAAATAACTGTAATGAAATGACAATATAGCGAAAAAACTGATCAAGTTTGAAAACACAAAAACAAACATTCATAGACCAACGATTGCATTACATTCATTAAATATTTATGTTTAAAGTAAAAGCAAACACGGTAAATGTATTACATAGTGGTTTGTATATATATATATATATTTAGTACATCATATACCTCTTAAGCATTTCGTTCGTATATATTTTAAGTATGTGCTATGTCATTTTTGCGTTCTCGAGTTTTCGTGCTCGTGATCAATAACAATATAATAATAATAGGTAATATTATGCATAAAGAGACTATATTGTTCCATCCGTCGAGTATTCGAATATTATTATATTCTAATGTCTATTTATCTCTAAAACACGTTCTCGTTATTATGGAATCAGATTGTATGCATTTCGTGGAATTGAAAAAACCATTTAAAAAATTTAAAATTTAAAGGTTTTCAAATATGAAAAAGGACATCATCTGCAATCGACACAATAATATTATTATACAGAATAATATAATCGATTTTACAACGTTCGATCGTGACACGTTTTCAAGTACCGCATGTTTTAAATAATCTTATAGTGCTCGCTCGTTATCATAATAATTATTGAATTTCAGAAAGTTTTTCAAGACCGTCTCCTATCGATGTGTAGATTCACGCAGCTGCCGAGGGAAAACGACTATTTTCGTGGACTCGGACGCGTTCGGAAAACCTATCGACATCTGCGGGCGACGTTTGACAACTGCGCCTCGGCGACCGTCCGACAGATCGCGCTCGACGTTATAACAATGATTAAAATAACAACGGTAATAATATCGTGCTTTCGTTGCGCGTACCGGATTTCCGGCCGAGCCCGCTCACCGCGAATCGGCCGTCTTCGGGTTTTATTTTCGAAATTACCGATGTGATTGTGAGGAGAGGGATGAGAGGCTGGAAAACGCACACACATACCACTAGCGGCCGAGCACGTTTTTCCGACGATTATTATATCGTTCGCGCTAATGACCCGGACACCGCACACCGGCGGGGTTGAGTGCGAAAATAGCGACAACAATGAACGCGGCGTATTGTTTTCTCACCCCCATCCCCTGACCACGTCGGTCGCCTAACCAACCTAACCTAACGGTGGTCGGGTAATGGCAAACCTTCGTTATTTTTGATATCACGGCGCGTCTTTTCTGCACCCCCGCAATTATACGACTATTATTATTATTATTACAACTACGACTACGGTTATTACCATGCACTCGTGTGGTCGGTCGTCAGGGGACACCGGCGGGTTTTTATCTCCGATACAGTACCTACCTACCGAGCTTCGTATTATAACGACCTGCCACGGAATACGCCCACGTCCGGACTGCAGGAAACACCGGCGCTGCACTGTACACAATTATAATTGGACCACGCTCGGCGTACATAAAATAGTTGTTGGTAATAATAATAGCGGTTAGGTATATATATATATATACCTGCATCACGACGTGTACACCGTGTACTTATATAATAACAATACGACATGACGTATGATAATGCGATACACACGCATAATGACATTATGTGTTTTGGGTTCGGATATTGTTATATTATATTATAATGTTATTATTGCGCGGAATCGTCTCCGTAGAAAAGTAGAAGACATACATTAAAACATGTGTATGCTATTTGGCGTAAAGAGTGCGCGCGACGTGTCTTACACTGCGTCCATCATAATTTCGGAACGTCGTCGCTTGTCGTCACCTAATTATAAAATTATTTTATATAGAGCGTTAGGACCAACGTACACGACTGTCCCATTCGAAGCCGATCGTGACACGGGTCACAAGCGATCAACCAGATCCAAAACCCTTTTGGTTTTAATTTCGTCGTTTTCTACAAGTCCACTGCAGTCGGACCGTTATTAGAACGACGATTATTATATAGGTACTTAGTACTTACGATACTATAATTTTGAAATATTATACAATATGCGACACCTATCACCGTCCGACTGTTTACGAGCACACTCAGATCTATAGGTGAATAATCCAAAATCGGTTGTTAGTGAAATCGGTTCAATTATTAATCGGACTTAATGTGATGTTTTTCCACCGTTTTTTGATATAGTTATTTGCACATATTTTTGTTGATATTATTACGAATAGACCGAATAGTATAAAGGTTGAATTAAATAATATGTACTAAACATTTCAATATATTTTTTACTTTTAAACTATAATAAATAAACAGGGTGTTTAACAATATCAAAGTCAGAGCATTACATTTTTCACTAACTTTCAAATGAGTTTACCCTCTTAAATAAGAGATGAAATGTACAAGTACGATACCCTTTGATTTTTTTAAGTTGAGATAACGATTTGGACTCGTCTCAAAAATAATCACTAATGACGCCACTGGCTATAATAGTAACATGGTAGTATGGCCTACTATCCTTGTGGTAGTCAGATATTTTTTTAACCAAATTTCGAATCGTTAAAATCGTTGGAATAGTGCAATATTGTATGCTTTTGGCGAATTTCCTGATTATAAGTAGATATAAATTAACTCGAGTAAAATATAAATCTTGCCTTTGTCGTAATAAACGATGTTTCACTAGCTAAAATATATTTTTATAAAATAATTTTGGAATTAAACGCGTTTTTCCCTTCCTTTTGGTGTGAACTTATTATTATTATATTATTATATAACGTTCAAATGAAATATATTTGTAGATTTTATTATAATTACATAGTTTGACTAAAAAATATATCCGATTAAGATGTTGAAATAAATAAATAAATAAATTTATATTAATTTAATTATATAGTTTTCTGCTTTGATCATAATTGAACTAAAATTCAACTGTATAAGAGTAAAAATATTCATAGAACAATTTTTAAAACACATAGGTGAAAATGTGAATTTATATATTTTAACAAAATTTAGTGATACAATTTGTTATTATAATGTGCATGCTATTAAGAGATCAAGAAGTATTGTTTATGTGTAAGTCTTAAGTTGTGTTTAGAATGAGAACTTTTTTCTCCCATCATAAACTCTAATTTGACTTTAAAATAAACTAAACAATTTTACTCATAACACAAAAAATTTACATTTTAATATTAGCGTATACTTGAACGTTTACGTTATTCTATAGATTTAGTAATTTTCATTTTTTAATATAATTTAAATATAAATATATTTTATACAAGGTATTTTAAAGTACCTATAAAATATAAATATATAGTATAGCAATATAATTTTTTTTTTTGTTTGATGTAAATACTGAAAACTACTATAGAAAATTCCATTTACTTCGAATTTTATAAAAAAAATATATATATAATTAGGATTATAACAAAATTAATATAATAATGTATATTAAAAAAAAAATTATTAACAATATTCTTATAATATTATGATATTATAAAGTATGGAAAAATACCCCATAATTGCCTATATAATGCGCCGTATTACACTTTACATAATATAATATTTTTATATACAAGCTCTGCATCTTGATAATTTTTTAAAAAAAAAAAAATGGTATGATTTACGTTTACAATTAACCTAAAGATGAATTAGTTTTTTTATATGATATCTATAGCTATATTTATGGTATAGGCCTCCAATTTTAGTTTTGGATTTTGTTAAATTTCTTAGTTCTTATTTTAATAATAAATTATTATTGATAAAATATGTGACAATATTATTATACATCGAGTTTAACAAAAATTCTTGAATCAAATTCATAGATAAGCTTACCAATCAAACTTTATATGTTATTTTTAAAATTAAAATGTTCAATAATTATTTTATGAAGATAACTATCCAATTATCATTTAATATATTAATTTTTTTTAATTTTTTTTTATGGAATATCCATACTATATAAATATATTTTATATGAAAATGTTTTATACCCAGAAGTCATAACTTCCAATGCTATAACAAGTTAATCACTACAAATTATATTGCATTTTTGATAAAAGATAGAGTACTGTTTATTTATTTATTTTTTTGATTTATTTAATCTAAATATGCTTGCTATTTATAACAATGTTAAAAAAAATAATATATTAATGTGTGCATTATATATATAATATATAGATAGGTGGAATTAACACATACTGTTATTTTTTAATAAAATTAAGAGAACACTATTTTCATAAAGTTAAATATTTATTTATTTGAAACATTGACAAATATATATTATTATGGTATAGAATTTAATGAATTTTTCAGGAATTTATTATGAATATTATAACAGTGTACGGTGAATTACATTTTTTGTTGTTGTTATGCTTTTGACTTTATTATTATTCTTTTTTTTTATGATTGAAATAATAACATTTTTGCATAACAGTATTTGTTGTTTTTTCTAAATCTAAATACCAATTCCTCGTTGGTATACCCCCTCTAAGTCCCTTTGGGAAATTGTCGATATATTTGGACAATTTAACACCATATAAACTGTATATATTATATACGCAATAGATATAATATTATATGATATAAAAATTAAATAATTTATATAGTATAAAAAATTGGTTGTTTATTTTTAACGAAAATAATATAAAATAATTTGCTCTTATAAATTATAATTGCAATGTTAGTTTATACTTTATAATTTGCAGATGAGAATTGGATAACAAAAAAAAAAAGAATGAGCTTATTGTTTTTTAAGTGTAAAATTATCCCTTCGCTGCCGTCCGGTTGTATTGGAGTGATGTGCGTCTAGTGGTTTCATCAACAAAATACGTCCGTCAATTTTGGCAGATAATTTAGAACATGTATACTATAAGAAATATAGCGAATAGCTGGGGTGGATATTTTTGGGCACAGAATCCGCGTAAGACGGTTATCTGGTGGCGATAATGACGTGGACGTGGACGTTGATGGGCGTGATAAAAAAAAAAAAAAAACTATATAATATATGACCTTCCCAATAAAACTATAAAATACTGGGATACTGGACATGTGGTTTCAGAGGTACAGGTGATACAATCGCAATTAGGTACTATATATAAGGTATCCTATATCGCGGGATACCTTATAGTCAGTTCTCTGTCAACGCAGAACCATCATCAATTACGACTCATCTGGCCACACGTTCAATACTGACAATGTGCAAACTCATATTTACATCTATTGTATTATACACTTTTTCTGGGTATTCAATTTATATATTTTAATATTTTTTTACATTGGCGAATTTTCCCGTTTTGCTGTTTTTAGTACCTAACATCACGAGGTTAAAATATATAAAAAATCATGATATTTTTCGATAAAAACAAACAATGATCTCCAAAATATGTACAAAAAAAAAATGTCATTTCATCTTAAAAAAGTTAAAAGAACATAATATTTTGGTGAGGTATTATAATTTTCAGAAATAAAAAATAAACATTTTATTCGCAACATGGCTTTTTTTTAACGATACTTTTTAACCCCTAATTGTATTTATACAGTTCCAGTTGCTTCGATAATCTTATTCAGCCAGATTTAACTTTGTAAAAATTGAAGAAATTATAACTATTTATTTAAATAAGGATAATTGACTGTATTATGTTGTATTTGTAATATATTTATTGTATAAATTAAATTAATTATCTAACTCATCATAATTCATAACTAGAAATATGGTTATCAATTATAAAGGTTTAATAATAAGGTTAAAACCATCCAATCGGATAATGGAAATGTTTTTAATTTAAATCTGTACTTGTAATAGCCTGGTACCGATTTATTATTATTCATAAATATATATCTTTTGTTTTTTGAAAGCCAACGCGCGATACCGTGATTTCAGAATCGACAGGAAAACGTAATAAAATTACCAAAGATAAAGCCAAAGGCTAAAGCATGTATACAATATAATACACATGGATATAATAATACATACATCACATAGAAACCTGCATATTGTGTCCCTGTGTGTGTGTTTTCGGGCGAGAAAACGTTGTCGCGTGCGCAACAATCCCTCGCGGGCACATTAATCATTTTCCTGTACTTTCCGGGTGCCCTCCTCCATTAAAGAGATTAATGCCAAATTTCTTTGCCCCTACCCAGTACACACACACACACACACACACACACACACACACGCAGAAGAGGTCTTTCCAAGTTTCACGAACTCGTTATGCACTACACACCCACACACATATACATCAGGCACATCCCATCGGTTAAGTATAAAGCACCACGCAACACGGGGCTGCGGAAGAGAAGCAAACACTTTGTCCTCATCGCGTGTGCGGTGCCTAATGGATTTTCTAATTTCGCAATCACACGTGACCGGAGCAGGAGAACGCGGGAGGACACCCGTTTCCAAGACGGCGTAGCGACGACACGTCACACGCCGAGCCGTCGTTCCGTGACAAGTAAATGATCGACGATGACGGTATTCACGATCGGATCAAACTCGTAAAGTATACAGCATAGTATTATAATATAATTCTATACATGGTATATTATTTATAACCAAAATATATAATATAATATATATTATATATATATTTCGTTTTTGGTACTATAGTATATATCGGTAATGGTTATGGCTCCATCACGACATTATAATAACGTATGCTGAACAGCGTTGAAGTATTAGAAAATCGCGATTGTATAATTTCATTTTTTTTTTCTCAGCACTTAAACGAATATTGTCGTCACCTGCTAACGCACTGAGATATTTTGCTAGTATTTTCGTATTATTAGATAATAAATATTATATTGAGACCAATTTATTTTTCCCTTCTATCATCGTCAATACAATTGTTGTAAGCTCTTTACAGTTAAACATTTTCTCCACGAATTCTACGCCCATAGATAAGATAATCGAGATTTCGAGATAATAAAAGATTTCCAACATAATGTCATAATATTTCGACTAATACAACATTACCGAATTGTTATTACTATTTATGAGAATATAATACACTACTCAAATTAATAGGTATACCATTTAGTATATTATTATAGTATAGTAAGTATAGTAAAAAACCTTATTCGTTAAACAATATATTTCAATGGCTACATCCGAATTAGCTACTAAATTATTTTTAAATTAATAATTATTAGTTGGGTCACTAATTTTCTTTTGGTGAGTACTACACTGTAATAACATTTTCTATATATAACACTTACAAAGTTATATTTCGATATCAATACGAGAAATATGAAATGTTCAAATTATATAAATAATATTTATATGGCATTAGATCTATGGCAGTACTAATTCTTATGGTACCTATTATGTTTTCTTAGATAAATAATTTGGCACTGAAATATTTCATATAGGAAAATACCAAAAAAAAGTAATAGCTAATATTGGGTTACGAGAATTTTGAAAAATGACAAGTGTTCATCAATGTTATTATTTTTAATATTTTTCGTTTGTATTGCATATTTATTTAAGATGCTTTGTTACTTCCTTAAAATAATCCAGTACACAACTAGTGTATTACCTGTAAGAATCCCGGACCCAACTATAGTGTAATACCTGCTATTAAACCGTAGTACTTGAGACCTAACTAGGATACGCCGAATGTAATAATATTGTGTTCCCAATTTAAAATCCAATTAAAAATAATAATAGTTTCAATGAATTGTATATGTAGGAATCTGCAAATCTTATCTTTTTTTTAAAGCTATGTTTGTAAATGTTTACATTTTTATGGACAAAATACAAACTATTATTACATCATTAGATGAAAGAACAACTTACTATAATTTATTATAATATATATAAATATATTTATCATATCTTGTTTCTTTTTACAAAGTTATTTCTTGTCAATAACAACTCCGTGTACTTAGAAGCAGTGTACTAATTTACTATTTTTGCATATACTATTTCTTTCGTTTCCAATCCTCTCTAAATCTTAAAAATGACTCAATATGTATTTTATAATATTGAAATAATGTCAATTATTTTAATAACCGATTCTAATGGAATTGAGATTATAAATGATTTTTTAATATAGGTATAGGTATTAATTGATTTTTTCTTATACAAATGGAACTAAACTAATACTATTGCATTGTATAGTATTTTTTTTTTTCAATCGAACGAAATATTAAATTAATAGCTATTTTTTTATTTAATAATAATAGTTTCTCTATTTACAGAAATAAATTCCAATTACATAAAATACAATTTAATGACATTACGAGATATATGTGGAAGAATAGATTTCACGATTGATGTTGCATTTATAATACATTTAAAACGCATATAACTTTTATAATTTGAAATCATTAGTGTGAGTATATATACTTATAATCTATGTGATGTACATGAGATACATTTTTACTTATACGTACCTAGCGCAATTTAATAACTTTTATTTTTGTTTCAAAATAGTAATTTTATATACTGAATAATACATTATTAAAAAATGTGAATTTAAAAATATCGAATATTTAAACATGGTTTGTCCTTTATAATCATTTAAATATTCAATAAATGTAATGATACAGGCAAAATAGCGTTTCTTTTCAATGTTTACTGAAATAATCATTTCTTTATAGTTTGTAATGCCTTTTTATAATAAATTATTGGTTAGCAGGCTGTAGGTATTCGAAATATTTTAGGAAAAAAGAATCGTTCCATAATATGAAACTAAAATAATAAGTTTTTATTTAAAAATAATAATTATTTAAAGTTTAATTCTATAATATGAGTATATACATAAAGTATAAACTTATAGAATTTCATAATTCACATAATTAACAAAAACATGATTGCTTATAAAAGCATTTACAACGAATGTAATTGTACAATTAAAACTCTAGAATTTTTTGATATACCGTATTCCATTAAAAAAATCACTCTCTCTCTAAACACACAAATATATATATATATATATACATACATCATTTCATAAAATAATGTATTAAAATGTAAATTAAACATGCATTTACGAATAAATACTGCATTATTATTATTATTATTATTATTTTTTTTTTTTTGAGTATAATACTATACGTACACGTCATTGATGTCAAATTTGTATTCAAACTTGAGTGTTTTACTCGACTCTAATGTTGTTTTAACATACATATTCAACCAACCTCGTAATTAACTCATGTTCATGAAAACGCCCATATAAATCAATTATAGATGCGAAAGGGCGAGTTTGTTATGAGTTCATATACAAGGGCTTTTAGAGTGATAATTAATTTTGCTGTCGTGGCTCTGTTTTTTTCATTTCTAGTTCATGTATTTGATATTAGCGAGAATAGATCGATTTCCTTATAAATAAACAACTACAGCAACAGTCCATACAACACAATCATTTACCACGAACAAAAAGTTTAAAAAAACATTGACTGTTTTTTTTTTTTTTTTATTGCTACTTTGTAAACGGGTATACTTAAATTACATATAAGTTTATTTCTATACATATTGGAAATGTTCAAAAAAAGATCATCAAAGCCATACTCTATTACACTTGTTTGTCATAAAAAAAAAAAAAAACAAAACAATAGAGCTCTTCAGGTAACAGAGTAACACGATAGGTTGAAAACTTCTTAACACACTCAAGCATTTTTATTCTTCAGTCAAGTATGAAGTTATGTTAAGGTTGTTTGTTAAATTATTTTACTTTGTAATATGTACCTGCTATCGGAGTTATTGAAGCACGAGTAAATTTGAAAAAGTTTGAAAAGGATCAATAATATTATTACTAGATTTAATGCTTTCCATGCAATCTAATCTAAAGTTAGCTGCCTTTATTTTAAATCAAAATAAACTTTTCTTTTCTTTCCGAACTTAGATGAGGATTTCTTAAATAAAAAAGAAGATATTATTTTTTTTTTGTTAACTCATCTAATAAATATGATCAATAAAATAATACTAAGCTTAAAATTTATTTCTTATAAAAAAGATAATAGTGGTCTAAAAATAGTATTTAAACTACGTTGGTAGGTACTTAACGACAAGAATAGAGCTTATTTGTTTTAATATTTGACACCTGATGAAAAATGATATCATAAAACTATACAAAATTTGTAGGAACTTTATAATTATTATATAAAAAATGTAATATGTATATTAATTAAATGCTATGAAAGCAAATTTGATAACAAAAAACTATCAAGTTCATAAATTATAAAAACTATTGCATTTTATTTACTTTTCAATTTTAATATGAAAGTATTAAACCTCACAATTTGTATACAGTTAATATAATAAGCAATTCGTATAAAAAAAGGTCCGCGTTCATTAATTAATATTTAATTATTCCAAAAAAATATATATATTATTTAAGTTAAAATAATTATTATTTGTATACAAATTGAATATTTAACAAATGTTATTTTGTCCTCTCAATTATATTAAGAAATTTTAAATATTAAAATAACAGTAGCGGTGACATTACTGTCAATAAATGTCATATCTACATAAAACAGTACAAGTATTCAGTTGATTATATGTTCTACAACAAAAGCAAAAAATAAAAATAAAAAATGCCAAAATAAACAGTTTTCAGATTTATTCCATTAAAATAATGTTAAAAAAATAATAATAATTCAAAGGGAGGTGTTAAATGTTCCCGTTATGTCAACTGTAAATAAAGTTCAGCCGATGTCACTATTATGTGTCTATAATGTTCATCATAATAATATACTAGTAATTGTGTCTAGTTGCTGCTGTGAATACTTACTACGGTCTCCGACTGGCAATAACTTATCTTATTATATTAATATTATTTTACAAATATAAGACACGTGTATATTATTATGTACCTAGTATATGTTGAAAATTACTCACACACCTGTTGTGCCAAACAAAAAACATTTTGCTCGAAAAAAGAAACGAGAAATGAAGATGATAATAATAATATACTACCTACAGTCAGTGTTCTGAGAGGACGAGAGTTCACAATTCATCTATACCATTTACTTATATACACGTATGTATACATTATAAATCGTGCAAAGCGATATTATAATGCAATGTAAGAGACGATTTGTCATAAATATATTAGGACACACACGAACATCATTTATATGTGTACAATACATCAGACTTTGCAATACTTACATGATAACTGAATTTAAATAGAAATAACTATTGTAATATTAAATATCGTGTTTACACGTTTAAGTGCAATCTTGCAAATTATTGACGTATTAGAAATATGGAGTGAGCTTACCAAGCAATAAAACGAGTATATAATATGATGTAGGTATACTTATGAAAAAAGAAATCGAATATTATTGATCGCCCAAGAATACGTCGTAAAGAAATGCATTCATTCAAAACTGCCATACAGTGATATTTTATCATTATTAATAATTATTTTACTCTAATGACGAAAAAGTCGTTAATCAAAAAGTAGGTATATTATTTTATACAACGATATTATCATTTTAATATAAATTATACGTAATATATTGTAGTAACCCGTCGCCACCTAATCTTAGTTCATTGTGTGCAGAAACTTGTTAGTCTTCATTAATATTATAATTTCGATTTTTAGAGGAAACCGACACTCCTAATTAGTGGTGGCAGTTTTATCGAGTTTGTTACGTTTAATTTTCTCCCGTAAACTATTTAGTCTTCGTCTCTCTTGTAAACTATTAAGTATTTGTGCATGCGTATTTCCACTTTTAATGCTGCGACCTAATGTGTTACCTGGTCGACCATAGTTACGCCAACAGCCAAACAGTCGAATAATTGTCAGACGGTAGCCATTATCAAATTTACGTAGAATAGGCATATACAATAAATATTAAAACGTATAGGCAAAATATTTCGAAAAAATAATGAATTAATAATAAACATGTTGAATATCGATTCACTCGAAACGGAATATACCTGTTTTAATTAATCGAAAACAATTATTCGCTCACCACTACAGATTGCTTCTGTTGAAAATATTGTTTAAAAAAAAAAAAAAGAAGAAGAAAGTTTTCAAATGTCTTCCCATCATTATATTTAGTGATTTTGGATTAAAATACACCCTCAGGACTGTCAGGAGTGATAAATATAATTTTACAATCAAATCTGGTTAGGTTAGACTTATATTTCAAAGGTTAATCATTGTCTTTTCTTTTTCGTTTTTTTTCTTTTTGCAATATAAAACAAAAACTTATCATGATTAAAAACTCACTAAAAAAAGATAAAACTTTTCAATTTCATCATGTTGATTCTCCATCTTTTAATAAGATTTAATGGCCGTTGGTCATCCCCACTTATATTACATAGGCAGTACCGTGCGGAGTACAAATCAACGTGAACTTATTAAAATAAATTGTGTATCGATTAGTAAATAATATGTAAGTCTGCTTTCAAATCTTTGCGTTATTTTATTATTATTGCAAACCAAACTCAATCCCGTATAAAGTTTCGTCGTAACAGTGAACTCTCGTAGTCATTATTGTGTTCAGCTACGATTCCCCAAGTATTAATCACTCTATTTTTCGATTATAAGATTTTTTTTCGACTTTAATTCCGCAGTAGCGATAACGTTACGAGGCAATGTGTACATTTTATTGCTATTGTGTGGGTGGTTTAATTTAGATAGTTGTTATACTTACACTCCATAATATATTATATATTAAACGGCGTTAAATGCAGCCTCTGTGCCAGAATAATTGTTAAACTTTTGTGTGTCAGGGTCGTTTTATACACAATATATTATTATATTATGTGTTATTATAATATTATATAATATTGTAGTATTTTAACGCAGAGTATAGTTGTACGTGTATTATACGACCACGACTGTGTTTAAAAGTTAACGCACATATTTGATTTATCGCCCAGTCGCGATTTTAACTTAATCCACATGTACATGCACAGTGCTACTGCGAATTTCATATTTAACTATTTTATAACTGAAATCGTAAGTATAATTTATTATTTACCATAGTGTGGTTTTCGTTATGGTATATAATGTTGCGTTCCCGATCGATCGACCGTCAACCATGTACAAATTATGGAAACAGTTAAGACAATATTACCACACAAAAGTGTATACCTAGTTAGTTGTAGAGTACAAAACACTACAAATGTAGAAATAAAATCAATACATATAAATAAACATAAGTTCCTAATAAGTTAAATTAATAGTGATGTAACTTTGCTAATAAGTAGATAATTTATTGTCGGGCAATTAATCATCTAAATTTAGTGTACATCACGGAAACTCTTGTGTACGGTAATACTATCATTCCTAAGCGTGTTGATCTACAGATATCGTTCTGCATGATAATAATATTATATGGTGGTGCACTGCTCAATCATTTAACGTGAAAAATAAAACATTTTTTTAGTATGTAGGTACATTTTCTACACATGTAAAAACTGCTTCCAATATAAACATTCTTCACGCCTATTATGAATGATGGATTTTTTAACACATAGTATATAGCTGAATACTATTTAATATGTTCATCCAGTGAAAAAATAAGCAAATTTAAAATACGGATCTTGATATCTCTTGGTTTTAGTGACCTCGCTTTGTAGAAAAATCGAAATTAGATACAACGTTCTACTCTAATAGAATTTCCTATACTTTTATTATACCGTAATAGGGATCAAATTATTTTCCAAAAATGAAAATCGAAAGAGAATGTTAAGCTCAACTTCTCATCCCTTTGAAATATTAATGTATAAAGCATATTTACTAACTCCGTGGTCTAAAACTTTAGTCTAAATTTTGTGAACCTAATCAAGTTATCTTAAAGTTTCATCATATTAGTGACGGATCGTGAATCTTTAAGTCGGAGAGACGTTGAAAAAAATAATAAATCAAGCATAATGATAATAATATTTGGACAATATCCTACCGGAAATAAACAAATATTGAATTAAAAACCAACCACGATAATAAGTTTATGGTGGTCGGTGACACAACAGCAATAATTGAGTTTATAATATAAAAGTTAAAAATATAAATTTTAGCTCAACAATTACACCCTTCAATTTTCCAATTGCCTCTATATAAAATCGTGCTTGATAGAATGAGACCATTTTAATATCATTTTACGTTAACTTTTTATAGGTGTATGCTGTATTTGGTTGGTTACTGGTGGGGCATACCATGCTGAGATTTGCAACTCATAAACACGGTCTGGGTCTAGTCTATTCTAAGAATGTACCACAAAAAAAAATGAAAACATAATTTGACAAATATATATATTATTATTATTAATTTGTAAGTAAAACGAAATATTAAAATATAATAAACCAAATTATTTGTCCGTATTCAAAGCGGGTAGACGTTGTCTCATTGTCTCCTGTGACGTTTTGCTACTGTATAAGATTAATTACCTAGCTGAGTACGTCTACTTAACTGTAAAATTAATTATCATTCGCTTCAATGGCAAAAGTTCTATTTAGATAAATGACCATCAATAAACAATATTAAAGCTTACTAAAATCATTGTCATTAAATTTGAGTTTACGAAAAATATTTGATCGACGAGTTGCTGTTGCATGGTGTGTCAGGAGGATAAGTGGGTTCTGAGAGGTAGGTACTGAAAAATGTATGAGATACGTACAGGAATAAGTTTCAGCTAAAAGTTGTTTGAAAGTATAAATAAAACATAAAACTGTGTAGAATATTTAGGGGACTGGGAAAAAGTATAACTAAAATGAGATTATTGTAATAATATAAATTTACGTTTTTGTAGAAAACTTTGAAGTTTTTTCTTCTTTTAGATGAATTACAAATTGATTACCCAAATAAAATGTTTTATAATAAAATTCAATTATTTACTCACATACCATTATATTATTTTTAGTTCCACTAAGAAGACTAATTTTCAGTCGTGAATTATTTCAAGAAATACTTTGAAAGCATAATTAATTCATTGGTTTTAAATAAACAGTTTACAGTAGGTAATTACATAATTATAATAATATATAAATAAAATAAATTGTTTTCAAAAGTAAAACTAAAAATTAAAAAATTATTTTTAGTCTATGCTATTGAAAATATTAAATAACAACATTATTAAATACTGTAACTCGTACTTTTTTTTTTTTTTACTTTAAACTCATGTCATACAGTACAACATTAATTATTGTACTAAAACAAAACGATTATTTTCTTGGTTTTGTTTAAGTTGTAATTATACTAAACGTATAATTAGTTTATGTTAGGGATTTTATAACTTAGAATAATGAAAAAGATAAATTTTATCAAGTAAATATTATACAAAATGATTTAAGCAAAGTTTTTACTCTCTTACGGACAATGATAATTTTACGAATTCTTGAGATAGTATTAAGTTTTATTTACAATGCGTCGTTTTAATGTAATCTAGAAGTTATTCAATATAAGTTGAGAATTAACTGAAGTTTCGTCATGGTGTTTCATAATTTTTAACCAATGACGACATTGTTCAAGCAATAGCGTACATAAATTGAGTTAAAATTAATTTCTGAACGTTAAATAAATTATTTATATGGCTCGTTTTTTTTTATGATTTAAACCACAAGTTAGGTTGAACTTAAATGATTCAAATATGATATTGGATTTATACGTGATATTATAAAGATGAATCAAATGATGAATCAAATGAATTATAAAGATTGAATGACACCTTAATATAAAATATACTATTTTTTTAATAAGTATTCAGGAATCTAATTAAAATATGTATAAACCCACCACGAATATGCGGGTTAAACATACGTATTGTAATGTAGTGACGAGCGTTTTTATAGTTAATTCATATTTTCTTGATCCACGTCAAATAGTTTTTGGACATTTAATAGCTATTATGTAAATGGTATCACAAAATATAACGGTTAATTTATGTGATTAGGTAAAATCGATTCGTGGAAAAAACAAAACTGCAATATACAATTATTAATTCGTAGACTAACCGAACACCCTTGAGCTGCCGTTTATATATTATTACCATTATTATTCAAGTGAAGAAATAATAATTTTAAAAACTTTGTAGCCTCAATCCGGATATTAAAATACAAATACCTGTCTAATTGAGTCATTACATAATCGGGAAACTATTTTAATCAGGAGACGGCACTATATCCGGATGACGTTGCCGCGGTTTAGGGAAGTCGCTGTAAATGGACAGAGGCCGGACGGATCTTTACATCCTTGTTAATTCCTAGAAAATCCTCGGCAATACTAAACGGCGTCATCGTTCATCCATCAAGCTCGCGACCGCGGCTGACGGACAGCTTCCACGCCGGACGCGCACCGCACCCCTTGGCGATCGTCCCACTAAGCGTGTTCTCTCATACCCCCCCCCCCCC